>JAVSBS010009460.1:68115-89036 GCA_033124195.1 Coracias cyanogaster
TTGCCACCTCATCCAGTGCCCAGTTTCATGCTTCCAGGCATGCAGCTACAGGGTGTATGTGACTTGGACTTTTGTGATTAACTTCTCTTCTCTACACACAACCATAAGTTTCTCTACAGTACATGAGTATATAACACAGTGTATTGTTCTTTATATTAAATCGGTTCCCTCTCTGATTTCTATCCAATATGCAAAGCCAGTCATTACAACAAAGAGTCACTTTTACACAGCCTGAACCCAGCATTGTGCTTCCTATTGTGGCAGTGAATATTTTTATATGACAACATGAAGATGTAGGATGCTAGAAAACATGTTTTATTCCACTGTAGAATAGACTTTTTCTTTCTTCTCGGACACCATCATTTCATAGCTATTTTTGTTGTCGTTTGCTACTCCTTACTGAAAGAAAGTCTTTATAAATTGTTTTGTTTGTTTGTTTTAAATAAACATACTGCTAGTAACAACACACCTATATGAATGGCACTTAGGCCTTAAAATTGGTAGATAGAACGTAGTGGCATTAAAAAAATCTAATATATTAATTACTGTTCTTGACTCTGAAATGCAGTTTCTCTATGAAGTTTCAGTGGCAATTAATCTTTTAACTATGTAACTGTAAATCTGTGGTTTTGGATATTCCATTTCTTTATTTATTTCTTAGGTAAATGTGTCTCCTGATTGTTCTCATTAGTTGAAAGTGTCTTTATGACATTCTTGCACAGAATAATTGTTTCCCCTTTCTCTTCTCCTTTGTTAGTTTTATGAATAATTTCAGGACTAGAAGAGGAACTGCTTTCCGTGAAGCTAAAGGCAGAGAACACTTTTGGTTGTGAATTGAGATTCTACATCAGTTTTATGCCTTATAGCCAAAGATGTTAAAAATAAAAAAAACTTGTTTCACTTTTTCTCAAAGACTGCAAACCATGGACCATTTAGGTCTACACTGCATCTCCCATTAATAAGAGTTTTAGGGCTTGATGGAAAGATTCAGGAATTGAAAATCTTGTCCACCTTTTCTAACTGTATCAGCTTGTCTAGTAAGAGAGCACCTTTCCTTTGGGATCTCTTCCACCTCTGCTGCCTGTCATTGTTCACTCTGAGAAGTACAGGTGAGTCAAACAAAGATATATGACAGTGAATTCTTCAGGTGGGTCAAATTTTTCTGCCTGAAAAGTTATGATTATGTTATGTATATGTCCAATGTTGTGGAGAAAAGGAGACTGAGAAGAGACCTTATTGCTCTCTTCAGCTACCTAAAAGGAGGTTGTAGTGAGTCTGGTGTTGGTCTCTTTTACTAAATTACTAATGATAGAACAAGAGGAAATGGCCTCAAGTTCCATCAGGGGAGGTTTAGATTAGATATTAGGAAGAAATTCTTTACTGAGAGAGTGGTTGGGCACTGGAACAGGCTGCCCAGGGAGGTGGTGGATTCAATGTCCCTGGAGGTGTTTAAAAAACGAGTGGATGTAGCACTTGAGGCTACTTGATGCTGGGGTGAGGGTTGGACTTAATGATCCTGGAGGTCCTTTCCAACCATAATGATTCTATGATTCTATGACTAAAAAACCACCAAATATTTTCTTGCTGGTTTTCAAAAATCAGTTTAAAAACCTGAATTAAACTACTTATATGAATAGCTAAAGATGTTATAAACTATTCTAAGTTCCTTGCAAGTGCTGTTTGCAAGCTTGTCTCATGAGATTATGATTGACTTACAATTGGCTTCAACATTCTAAGAACAACTTGATATCAAATTGACAGGTTTTGCACTTCATGCTAAAGTCATGCTTTATACACATGTGTACACTTTTATGTCCCATGGGCATTGTCACAGCGGTTTTGATAGTCTTCCTTGTCAGAGCTGCACATATTTACCCAGCTGATTTTGAGTAAGTTATTTACTATAAGTTTTTTTCTGACTGATATGAAAACTTTGCTCTATTTAGCATGGGAAGAAGAAAAAGAGGTCGAGTCATGTGAAATAAGATGTGTACCATTTGGTATTTTTTTTGTCTCTCAGTAGCAATATGTAAGTGTCAATTAGAGGTGACCATATAAAAGCAGATTTTTTTTAAGCTCAGTGAAGCTCATCAAGATTTTAAAAGGAGAAGGAATCCTAGTCTTTTCAAAAAGGATTTTAATATTTATATTTACAGATAGATTAGTTTAGTCAAGTGCTTTTTGTATTGTGAGTGTAATAATATTTGTTAAATTTCTGTGTTGTTTCACTCTTTACTTACCTTGTTTTTTCATCATGATTTCAATTATAATGCATTTTTAATGTACTGTTTATAAACTAAGGTATATTTTAAATATTTTTTCCAATTACTAATGAAAGGTCATCAAACAGATTGTCTTCTTAATATTTCTTTTATTCTGAGGGAAGCTTAAGAATAAGGACAAGGAAGGAGAAATCTTGTGATTGTATTTAGTTACTTTTTTAGCTTTCTTCCCATACAAACATATAATGAGCTGTTATAATCCCACAGCGGTCAACAGAAAACTGATGCATGCACCTAAGTCCAGGTAACTCCATGTGAAGTTATGGAAAAATATCTCACATTTCCCTGGAAGAGGCACAAACGCATGAAGCAAGACCTTCATACTACACTTATGCTAACTGCAGCTTTTCAGGAAATTTACCGTAATTTTGCTAATGCTGGAATCAGGTAAACCCACCTGACTCTCAAGATTAAGTCTATTTCTGAAAGTAATGCATGAGCTAAATGAAGGTTGTACCTGGAACACCTCTGTTATAATACACTGAGTCGCAAAAAGGAGTACTGGTAGGAATTACAGCAGAAAGTTTGGGGTTTTCTGCTTCTTTTGAACTGTTACAGCCTTCTGGTGTACAAAGTGTGAAGTTAACCTTCTAATAGCTGGTATGTGTGGATCCTTTGATTGCTTTGACTGATAGCTTGTTGCATGTATGTGAAGATTCGGTATTTCACATGCAAGGTATGCTTGGAAAGAGTACAAAGGGACTGCAAAAGTGTGATTTCTATTGTAAATACCTTTAGAAACTGGAGAAGTGTTAATTGACCATAGGGAGAAGCTGAGCGGGGATAAGCAGGCTATACCTTGATAGTTTCCTAGGGGATGGTCAGTGAGACAGGAAGGAGAAGCAAATGCAAGTTGGCAACCATGTGGATTTCATCTAGCTTATTTTAAAAAGATAATACTAAAAAGGCTACCTGTCTTGATTATGTGAATTTTTTCCTTTGAAGAAGTGGAATCCCGGTGACAATATTAGGCCTAAGGGACACAAAATGCAAAATTATAGCAAAACTGGACAAAAGCATCCTGAAAGCATTTATAAACAAAGTGTAAAATTTAAAAGTTCCTTTGTTTCATATCCAGTGTTATGGCCAGTATATCAGACACTTACCTGAACCTACTGTCCTCATTTGTTAGAAGGTTCAAAGACATGTTTCCTGGGGTGTTGTTTTTTGTTTTTTTTTTGCTTTCAAAATTAAAAAGTAGCCATAACAACTCACTAACAGCTAACCAAAAGCAGAGGGGGAAATCTCCATTTCAGTTCTAGCCTTAAGGGCAAAAGAAATATATGTTTTTGAAAGCAAGTCTATGAAAAACAGAACCCATTTTAATTCAAGCTCTAATGAGAAAATGATTTAACTAGCAAAAGTGTCATGATGGAGAAAAGTGGGTTTTTAAAACTGAATTCAGCATAGACTGCATCAAAGAAGGCAAAGCAATGGGAAGAGCAGCCTTTTAATAAAGTATACAGGATTTTTTCCTTTTTTTTCTTTTTTTAAACATGATTCCTGGCAACAAGTCTTACTACTTCAGGGGGAAAAAAAAAAGACAGACAGACAATGCGGGAAGCTTCACTGCAATTGATTGCTTTCTCTATTTTTATTTTTTATTGTAAAAATAACAACTGATATTTGCGCTTTCAGAAATTTGGGTTGAATGGGACTACATAACATCTTTTGGCAAATTTCAGATTATCAAACCCATCTTGACTATTTCCTGCTTAGGATCTCTGGAAGTGACAAGGTGAAGAGATCATCTCTCGAACTTCCCTAACCCTAGTCTTCCCATAACCTCACTCCTACCTTTGGATCTGCTCCCTGGTTGCCCTGCTATGTTCATTGCAGGCAGCACTGTCCTGAGAGCAGTGATTTGTTTCTTCTAGTTGGCTGTAAAGTACTGTGTTCTAATGGGACTGTATAAATAAAAGTAATGAGTTTTTCTGCCTCATTCAGGGGGCTACAAGTAAGAATAACGGTATGCAAATCTAGCTTTTATATAAATTACTTAGTTGTAGGGTTAATAGATTTTTGATATGCACTCTCTTTTGCCTCTTAAATGACAAGAAAAGGTAGTAATACTTAAAACATTAAATTGCCTCAAATGTTTCTGATCAGAGAGATTCAGAAAGCTGTAGAAATGATAGATTGACTTACACTGAATAAGCACTATCACTTAGTATTGGATTTCTACTTTTAATTCAACACTGGGAATGATATAACCATACTCTCTACCTCTTAAGAGGAACTGTACAGGTTCCAACCATCTGTTAAATTAAACATTGATGATTATTATGAACATGTAAATCAGACCTGCTACAAGGGGGACGATAACTGTGCATATAGCTAAGCCCTAGAAGTCTACTTGATTCACAAAGTTAGATACTAGATTAGAAGAACTGAAGGGGTTTTTTTTAGTGCTTTCTCACTTACTGCAAAGTTCAATGGCAATGATTCACTCTGATCTTTCTATATTAGGTAGAGTATACCCTGTGTCTGAAATACTGGAAAAGGTCCAGATAGTTATGCCTTTGAAATAAATGTTTTAATATGTTGGTACTTTTCTGGCAGTATTTTCCCCTGCCACCCATTTTTGTCTTTGTGGTACTTTCAAAACCAGTAGAGGCAGTAAATGAGACTGGCTTGAAGAGAGTTTTGATTACTAACAAAACCCAAACAGAACAAGACATAGCTCTATATGTGACAAACCTGGAAAAAATAAACATTCTATTTCAGACAGGAAACTTCCTAAGGGTCCTTCTGCTTGAGGGCCTTTTCCCAATCAAGACATTTTGTTGCCTCACAGTTTCTGGGGCTTTTCAGACAGTGTACTCCTATTTTTCACCTACTTGGCCTGTTAAGAGGAAATCCTATCCCAGCTGAAGATGGTAACAGTTTTGTCATTGACTTGAGCAGCTAAAATTTCACTGTAGAAAACTCTTTGAGACAAGTACTTGTTGACATTTGTACGTTGGTTCCTCTGATGATTTTTCCTATCTCCTAGCTCAATAAAAATTGTTCTTACACATGCTCTATTCAGGCACTTTTACATGAGCAATGTCTCAAGTACACTATGTGTTCCTGTTAGAGCCTACTGCCTCACTTGGGCGATGTGCAGCTGTGTTATTAAGAGCATCAAGTTGTTTTAGCATCCAAGGTCACATTAACAAATTATAAATGGAATGCTTTGCCACAATAATGTTTTTGGTGTGTCTATATGAAAATACAATTTATTGGGAGATAGATTCCCCCCAACTGCCTGGAGACCTTCTGTTATTATGGCAGCTAGAATATCCAGCTGAGAACTAATTCATGTTTCAGTTTGTCAGGTGCACAATTATAATTATTTCAGTGCTGTACTGAATGAATGTTAAAGCCTGATAAGAAAGTGATCTTTCTTTCATGCCTGTGTATAACCTCTCTTCCCAATCTGTAAAAAGCATTCTTTTTGGTTGTTTTCAGTAATGCCTTTCTTATGATGGACTTCCACTGCACTTCACAGTCCACTGAGCAATGTTGTTTGAAAATTGATTAAAAACTGTAATTGTTGTATCAGGAACATAATGATGATTGATAGGACAAAGCCAAGTAATCAAGGGGATAGGGGGGAATCTCAGCCCAAAATTTATTTTTGTTTGAGCAAAACATAACTGAACTAAAAAGCTGTCATTTCTGTCTGTTTTTTCAGTGGTTGGATTCTCACAGTTATGTTGGGCTTTACCTTCAATGTTAAAACTAAAACTTACTGCATGCTCATCTGATTTTTCTAAAAGCATCATCTTCCTCCCTGACTTTTCTAACAATCTCACCTCCCTTCTCTTGAACAAACTCAAGGTTTCTTGCTAAGCACTTTTTGCCGGAATGCTAACCGTTCAGCTGCCAGATTCCGCTTTTACAGGCTAAGGCAAGGCAAACAATTTGCCAGCTCAGTTGAGGAATAACTGAAGCATGAAATTTGGGGGTTTTTAAATTTTCAAGTCATGTTGCTCATCAGGTAGGGTGGTTTTTTTTAATATACAATGCAAACTTTTACCTAATCTTCAGGTTTAATATTACTTATACATTGATGAAGTCTACCTTTTCAAAGAAGTGTTGGAAGGGTTAGTCACTGGTTTTCACCCCTCTCAGCCTCTCAGGGGCTTAACTTACACCAACTTTTACAGTCCTGTAGCTTTTCCTTCCTCCAGTGCAGGTCTGTGCAATGGCAGGAGTGGGATTTTATGGAGTTAAAGCACTTAACATTCTTGTGGCAGTCTAAAGGATTAAGTGTGTATACCTGATATATAAAAGCTTCCCACTCCAAATCTCAAATCTATTAATGATGACAGCACTTCTGATTACAAACTTGCTTGCTAGACAGAATAGATGTTTTGGTGCTTGAAGCTCATAGAAGGTCTTATCTTTCAGGACCACCTTACAGAGAAAACGATGTCTGGATTTTTTTTTAGCTTCTCCTTTAAAAAATGCCAGACAAACACAAAGCCAACAAAACCCCACAAACTTTGCAGTTAATTGCAGAGTCAAAATGTACCTTCAAACTGTTGTGGCTATTACACGATATTTGTCAGCTGAGGCTTAGTCACTGTCAGTAGTAACTGCAAACAGGGGCTAATTTAATTTAATTAAGCAAGAATTTAAGGCTATTGACATCAAATGACATTTTTTCATGGATGTTTACTGTATGTCAGCTGGCTTACAGCAACTTGTGTAATATTATCCACACTGAAAGCAAGAATCTACTTTTTGGTGAAGCACAAGTTAACGTGAGTAGACATAATACATCCTGACTCTAGACTGACCTAGAATTATATGTGAGAGGGGTAACAAAAAAATTGATAAGTTACTTTTGTCTAAGCTGCTTCTGTAATTGTACCAGATTATGTATTTCATACTTACAGTGCACAAATGATGACAATTATTCTATATGAGAAGCCAGAATGATTTATCTATTGATAGGACCTTCATGGTCCTTAATGTAACTGATTGTAGTACTAATTGAAAAGTATGTAATCTCTAATCCTTTATAAGCAAAGTATTTAGGAAAGAAACACTTTATTTCTGCATAGAGAACTGGAAAAAACAAATTTTAATATAAACTGTCTTGTTTTAGATGAAATTAATGAAATCCAGTGAAACCAAATAGGACATATAGAAGTTAAGTTGGGAAAGGCAAGAGAGTAGCAGGACACCGACTGAAATACACAAATCATTTGAAACTGGTTGACGAAGAGCTAGTGGTGCCTCATTAGTCTGAGGAGTAGGATACGTCAAGGACAGAGAATGTCACATGAGAATATATTAAAGAAACGTAAGAAAAGTTATCCCTCTACCATATCTGCTTTTCAGCCCAGTGCTGTAATAAGGATTAGTTATATAAGTTTTTTGAAAGCTGGTTAGTCCCCTATACCCATTGCATTTTATTTAAATACCCACATATTACACTTTCATAACTAGAAAAATCATAGGGCCCCACTGCAAGTTCACACACCTGGCTGTGAAGAAATTTCATGAAAGCAAAATGGAGCTGCATAAGCATACATAAAAAAAGAATTGAGCCCTAAGACCCCGTAGATTTTGTTATTTATCATGTCATTTATTCTTCACACAAAAAAAAAATTATGAAGATTAATAATTTTTTTTTGTTACAGCAAGCTTTACAGGGGAAGCGTGCTAAAAGATGAGTATTAATAAATAGTCTATGGTTTTATTTCCAAATAAGACCTTCACAAAAAAACATACAAAGTTAACAGCATCTGTTGTTCACTACAGATGAATCAGTGATGACAAACACATGCCGAATTATTTGCAGCTACTACCAGCTCTGTGTTTGATTCGGTACTTGCTAATTCTTGTTTCATAATTCCTGCACAGAGATGAAAAAGGAAATTAGTAGCTTTAATTACCTTCTTATACTGGGTTAGAGGCACTAATTTTACTAGTAATTGCATCTTGCAACACACTTGCAAGAGAGCGTTTCTATTTTGTTTGGATTCAAAATAGCTTGGGCTGGAGCTGGACATTCAGACTACAGAGCTGGAGTGCTCACTATCTTTAATGCTAGCTAAAAGCATATTGGAACTGGAGCTTTATGACAAAGGCGTCTGTCAAAATTAAACTTAAATGAAAGTGCTTATTTCACACTGAGAGCAGATCTGATCTTACCCCAGATCTACTCCTCTTTTAATGGTACCTGACTTCAACTCTGTAAACAAACATAGCAACACCCAGTTCAGAGGAGTAACACTGGATTTAATTATTTTTTAAATTTGTTTGTACTTAAGGCTTTCCACATAATAAATTCAGATTAAGGGTAATGCATGAACTGAGAATGTATTTTTTTCCTACTTACAGGGCTGTGTCTCAGTGATAGCACTAGCACTGATACTTAACAGCCTCACTTCTGTCTCCAGCTTGGCAGACATCAGGCAGGCCATTTTCCACAGTAAGAGAGCTGAGATGAAGCACTGCTGTTCCCATGACAAAGTGTGCAACATCTCAGTGTTTCCTAATATGAATAGAACTTGTTTTCAAAACAGTTAACTATTCTAGATTTTCCTGATCCCAGTTGTTCAAGATTGTCTAGGTGGTTTTTACATGTATGAGATACTGATGCTTCATTTTTTAATGTTTAATTTCATTTTTAATGTTACAGAGAAATTTGGTCATGCATTCTGTTTAGTGTATTATTAAACTGTTCTTGCTTACTTGATAGATTTTTTTTAATCCAAGTGCTCTTGACTTTGAATTATTCAACTAGTTGAGAGGCAATCCATTTCTCAAATATTATGTTTTGAAAATATTCTCAATTTAAAATTGCTCAATAAATATGTTTCTTTAGGAAGTTTATATTCTTCCTATCACTTTAAAGTATCAAGATTACTAATCATTATGCTGTTCCATTTCATTAAAGTTAATTGATTTCAAACATTTGAGAAAATTATTTACTCCTACTACTACTTCAGAAGCCACTACCAGCAGAGTCTAAATTGTGATTTTGACAGAGTAGATTTTATTTTATCTTTGTGGTTAACCCATCTTTGAGCTTCAATGTTTAACAGTTTGAGTACATTTTTCAGTGTTGCTACCTTGTTTTTAAAGTGATAGACAAAGTTGAAAGCATTTCATTTCCCCAGAACAAGTGAACTTACCTAAACAAAGACTATTGGATTCTAACAGAAATAAAAAGTGAGGGGAAGAGAGAGAGGGAAAAAACCACTATGTACAAGCATATAAAACAAAGAAGAAAAACCTTCCACAAATTGCAGAAAACAATATGGATTGCCTATAGCTGGGTAGAAGAACAGCTTAATCAACTGTCATGCATGCAGTTTAGCAAAAGCTTTCTTGTCTCATTAATAGTTTTGCGTAAGAAAACATATTTACATATTCAAGTGGCTGTTTTCTTGGACAAACCTGAATCACATACTGTTGTGATCAGCAAGATGAACAACAGTGGTCTAGATGGAAACAGCAGTTAAGGAAGAACAGTGTAAACTAGCTGCTGTTGGAAAGAATTTGCTAAAAGTACAAGGATATGGATGAAGTTTGCCTTTTAGTGAAATGAGGCTGAAGTGATGTCTGTCTGTCTGTCTATCTATCTCACTCCTACCAACTTACAATCTTTTTTGGCCAAATTCTACCAAGGGCAACATACATACAGCTGTCCTGTTAGTAGCCTAAAAATAGGAAGCTCGATACAGGAAAAAGACTCTGTTATTGCACTTTCCCATATCCTTCCCCTTCCCCCAGTCCTTTTGGGAGAGAAATGTTGAAAGTAAATCCATATTGGAGAGTGAGAACCTCAATGTGGGAAAACAGGAGCTTGCACCTTTTTAGACATCAGGGGATCTGACTATTAGACACAACCCATCGGAAACCAGGCCTCATTAGTTCTGCAGCCCACAGGACTGTTTTTCTAATATAAAGAGGCTCAGCTGTGCAAGCAATTTTTTTTCTGAGACTTTCAATCTAGGTGCACAGTTTGGGGGTATATGACATAAGGTATTTTGGATTTGATTTCCGTCAGTAAAGGAAAATTCCACTGAGTTAAATTGTTGTGCATTTGATATTTCTAAAACTCCCAGACTTTGTATGACAAACTGGGAAATACTGGCAGTCCACTCATGCAGTGTGTGTTCCATATATTTCTATGTCACATTAGAAGCTGTGATGTAAAGAGAGATTTAAAACACCATTTTATTAATACTGGTGTATTCCTTAATTCCTCTTCCTGAGGCGATCAGAATATTTTAATGTCCCATCACTCCTGGAACATACAGAGGGGTCATACAGCAATAATTTCCCCATGGCAGAAATGGCTTTGAAGCAAAACAAAGCAATATTTAACACTTCAGAGCAACTCTCAAAGGCAGTTTATGATAGTCAGTGAGAAACAATACTAAATCCAGTTGCCTCTGCCAGAGGAATGTAGGCCAGGAAGATGCAATTATCTGGCTAGAAATTTTAAAAGATAGTGAGGTTAGCACCCTATTCTTGTATCAAAGATCCACAAAGTTTTTAGAAACCACAGCTGAGAAGACACTCTGTCTTATTTCTTCTTGGACAGAGATAGTCCCTGTGAAGTTTACTGATTGATAGTGTTATGTTTGAGGTGCTGTGTGTTATTTGCTTGCTCAGCATTACCCACTTCTCATTATAATACAGGATTCCTGGAGATCAAGGGAGGTCATGAGATCAGTGGAAAGTACTATAACAAAAATCTTCCAATAAATGAAACTGTATTTTGAAACTGACATCAAGGAACAAAATGTCAAAAGCAGAAAGCTAGGAACTGGCCACCCAGTAATGCAGTGTCTTGACACAGTATCTTTTGTCTTAATGTATTCCAAACTATTTAAAGTCATAACAAACAGGGATTATATTTTATGCAGCTGCTTGGGAGGTGCAAAAGTATAGATGCAGTGAGAGCATGCACTGTTGCTGTTTAATATTATGTTTATTATGTACAACTTTAGCACTGGCAATACTACTCTGTTATCTGTAATTTTTTATTACTTTTTTCACAATAGTATGTGAGTATGCTCCAGTAGTTCATAAACTGCAGGGTGAAAAGCTGACCTGTAGTGTATTTTTATTTTTACCCTGTGGAGAAGAGAGTACAAACGTACGTGAAATACTTAAATTTATAGTTAAAGTCTGCTTTACAGTTGTTGTTCTAAATATTTTTTTTATATATTATTATTAACAAAGATATCCTATTCGGTGCTTATGCTGGACATCTTTGGCACAAAATGATGTAAAAAAACCATCTTATACTCAGGGTGGGAGCAAGTGAGGGCTTAGTTCTTAAGGAAGTCTGTTAAACAGTTTCAGACCAGCTTGTGGAAAAATGGTATCTATTGGTTGGGCAAGATTTACTCTTGCTTTCAAGTTCTCTGATGTGACAGAAGAGCAAAGCTCTATACCAGGATTTTTATCAAGGGGTTTGTGTAAATATTTTATACGCTAGCCATAGATATCTGAAAACTTGCAAATATTGGCTTCTTTGACCTGAAATTTGAGTCTATCTACTGAAAATAATGTAGAAAGCCAAGGACAACTTTTATATGCTTTTGCTAGTCTATGGTTCTTAGAGGATGATACATGCTTGGTATTAGTAAACATTTACATAAAGGATGGTTATTCCACAACAGAAGAACAAAGGAACATTATGCTCCTGTTCAGATGTGGCATGATAACAGCATGTGGCAATGAGCCTTTTTGATAAAATAAAGATGATTGACTTTTCCTCCAATTTGGAAACTGGAAAAAATGCACTGCTGCTATTAGGTAGCTTGTCTTACTCATGGGTCTGATTTGTGATATGCCCAGTTCTGAACTGCTTCCAGGTCAAACCTAAGCTATGATGGTCTTTGTACATATTGAGTTTAAAAGTTTAGTTAATTCCATTTGTAAGTGAAATTCAGTAAGATGAGCTGGTCTTTAGTAAAGCTAATATTGAGTCTTCATCAGTCACTGGTACTTTTTTGCTCCTGTGTGCTATGTACTCAAATGAGCATTCAGCTTATGGTCTGATTACTTAGCAGAGCTTTTCCAACAAGAAGAGATGGGGGCCCTTCTGACCACCAGCACTTAGCTTTTGGGGCCTTAGGAGAGCATGCATAAATACTTTTAATGGCTTTAGTGTGTTTTCATTGGGGAGCATCAAAACCAGCCTAAGCAGGATGAGTCAGAGAGAGCAGCCGAGGCTTTGTCTGCACAGACGGGTGCAGACAGTCATGCGTTTGATCTGCTTGCACACTGAGCTGTCTGAATGGAAGCCAGCTCTAGCCTGGAAGCCATAAAGACATGTTAATACATTGCCGTGCTGGAGCTCGTAAGCCTTAACAGTGCTAGGGCTACTTTTGTTTTGATAACCTCTCTATAACTGTTTTTTTAATGAAGTTGCTCCCATGGTTTGTTCCAACTACTATATAAAATACTCTATTTTAGCAGGACCACAAATCACTAATTCTCAAGGAGAGAAAGCATGAAATACTTCATATGCTGCTGGATCTGCAAAGTAATTGGTAGTTATTATTATATGAAGGGTTTATCAGGTTCTGGTTCTACACGTGAAAAAAAAATAAAATTTAAAGCAAGATCCTGGTCTGGTAGAAGCATACAAAACTAAGATAAACCTAGGAACCATGACAGGTGTTCTAGTAAACAGTTTTCTGTTTAAACTATCTGGAAGGATCATAGCACTGTATGACATGGCTGCAGGCTCTAATTTAGTGCTTTGCGTTAATAGGAGGCATAACGCAGAGCAGCCACACAACGTCCAAAAATTCTGTACCCTGCCACAGTGATTCCTCTGCGTACCCATTCACCAAGGGTAGAGATGACGGGAAAGAAGGGACTGAGCATAGAAGCTTGAGGTTTCTTTGCAAGGAGGCAATGTAAAGTTAAAAAAAAAAACAAAAAACCACATAAAAAGGCAGGGAGGATGACAGAGTAAGTGTGATAAAAACAGAGAAAAAAAGATGTGAACTAAAAGAATGAAATGATATTGTCATAACACCCACAGGCCTCCCTTCTGGAAAGGACAAGGAGTAATTGTCAGGAGCTAAACTCAGCATGCTGCAAACTCAGTCTCAAACAGTCATTAATAATCTTGAGAAATGAGCCTGGAGGATAGAAATGAAACTGGCAGTATTTCAGAGGCGAAGTCGACATCGGCTGTCATCCCATTGAGAGACATACCCTGTTAGGCCCTGTTAATATTGCGCTCCTGTCAGAGTGACATATAACATTACATGTTAAACAAGTGGCAGACGAGACAGTGTGGAGGCAAATTGTTCAGCAGATGGCACAGCCTACTTTACTTACCATCTGAAGTTAAAAAATAGAGCAAATGCCATTTTTTGCATGCACTCTCTCATCCTTTCCCAATACTAGTCTGAGTACTGCTCAACAACTTCCTTTGTTGTGGCTGTTGAGACGAGAAACTTCACAGTATGATAATACTGTAAGATATTTCAAGTAGAACACCAGTCGTGCGTGTATACACATACATAGATGTTGAGATGAAATTGCAGCAGGGTTAGATATAAGTTTCTGAGACATAGCGAGTGAATACTTTAAGATTATTACATCTCCAGATATCTGTTTTGAGCTGTGAACCATGTGTGGCTCCCTGTGTCTCTTTTCTTTTTAAAGCCTCACAGTTTGTAGAGATACTAGACTCACACGATCCGCCCACATTCTTAATCCTTGAAGGAGAAACATTTTCTTGAGAGCTGAGAAAAGAACAGCTAAGCAGCATGATAACTGTTTTCTCTCTCACAGAGTTCAATTTCCATCCTTCTGAAGTAAATTATGGTATTGTCATTGACTTTGGTGGTGCTGAACTGTGCTCTTACAAACCAATTAACTCACCTCTCAGGGGGGAAAAAGAGACGTCAGCCATCAGTTTGGGACACTCTTAATGGAGTAACAATTTGAACCTAAACAGACCTTCATATTGATTACCTTGTAGATGCTCCTGTTTCAGTTTCTGGGTTATATTGGCTTTCTTCCTCTAGCCCAAGAAATGGAGGGTAAAAGACAGGATATTGCTACGCAAAGTGACAGACAAGGAAAAATGGCATCATTTGTTACTTAGTAGGTATAGTATGTTTGGTGCTCTTCACACACAGGTAAGATACAGTCTCTTCTCTAAGGAGTTTACAGGCTAACTAGAAGAGACAGCAGTGTTCAAATATCTCTGAGTTATTTGGAAGAAAGCCCAGTCTGAAATTCCAGTCAATAGTTTGAGAGGGCTAAATAAGGAAAAGTGGAACCAGTAACAAATTCTAGTCCTGCAAAGTATTTTATGTTCTGTACAAGAAGAAGAAAAAAGAAAAACCTCACCTTCACAGGTAGAGTTACACTGGATAATCAAAAAGTGTCCTGATATACATGATTTTCTTGGGTGGAGCTAATGAATTTATTGGCTTACCCTTCAACAGGATCCAACTGTATGTGTTACAACACACACACACAAAAATTAAACTGGAGAGTATTTGATTAGTGTACAGTAGCTTAAGTGATGCCTATCCAGAAGCTAATTGATAATGTTCTGTATTTTATACTTTTTTAGAAGACTTAGTAATATACATATCAAAATCATGATTAAACAAGCACTGGCATAAAACTCAGTTCTCTAGTAAACTTCAGTTTAGTGTTTTCTTGAAGGGCCATGTAACCTTTTAATTGAAAATTTATATAGTTGACCACAAAATAAAATTATTTATTGTCACACATGGAAACATAGCTTTTGAGAGATAAGCATAATGCTTTCCCTTCTTTGATGCCCAGGATATAGGAGGTCCCTTTTCCTTGGATATAATGAATATTTTATGATTTAGCTTTCATTTCTAGCATATTACCAACAGTGCCTCTGGAAAGAAGAAAAGTGTATGTGAAAACAATGAAAATTCTTATTTGAATTCATGTCATGTTTATAACTTTGCCTATTTGTTTGGCAGATGGCTTCTATTTGCCAGTCTGATATGTTGTATACTCCAACTGGCAGGTTCCTTGTATTTAAGGTGTAAGATTGCGTTTGTTACCTAAAATAGATACAAAGTCTGTATAAAAATCTAAGATTATTTTCTGAGTTTCAACTGGCAGTTTATGGAGTTGGAAAATTCTGATCCCTTTGTCATTTCATTGAGATTATAAGAGTGTGTATGTGCATGAGAATAAGACACAATTGTAAAAATCCTTTTATGGCAGCAATGGACTTGGTTTTGGAAATACTATTCAAAATTTTTTTCTTAAAACTTGGGAACCTTCTTCATATCATTCATAGGTCATAACTGATTGAACCATAAAATGGTTGACTTTCAGTGCTGACATGATGCTTTTAATGCCTAATAAATCTACTTAACAATACTGTTATGCATTTCAGTTATTCTCAGCAGCCCTCAAAATCCTGGGGTATTTCATGTGCAGAAATCCAGTTTGAGACATGATGATTTCTCTATTTTATTCCCTAGCAATAATAATCAGAAATGCAACTGAATGCAGATATATTTCAGAGATTTTTAAGATAATGGGCCAAATATTGCTCTTATCTTAACAAATTACTTAATATAGATATTTATGTTAAAGTCCAGTGACCCCTCAAAGATGGGAGCTTTCAATATGTATGTGTTATAAATTCTGCATCAATGTAAACATAATTTCCATTTCCTTTTACCGTCAAGAAAATTCCTGCACCAATTTGACAACTATGTTTTAATGAAAACTTGTAACACAGCTACTTTCTACCTATGGCTGCTCATAGTGCTGTAATTTCTATCTATTCCTCGCTACTAGTCTTGACCTTGATTTGCTATAGCTCGGTACATTCCAACTCAATTAAAACTGTTTATTTGGCTCTGCAATATGTGCGCTAATAATCAACTGCTGTTTAGGTGTTAATATATTTCTGAATAACATGAAATGTATGAAAATAAAGACAAATGGCAGTTGTAATTATATTATAGCTTACAGAAAACAGCCTGAAATTGTTACAGTTATTTTTACATGGGAAAATTTTGGAGAAGAGTGTTCACAAAGGATGATATAAAACTCACTAGACTCTTACTATAATTTAATTGGCAAACACGGACCTGATGTAGCTCTTCTAAATCACCCTCTGCCTTTTTTAATTGAATATAGAGGGAGAGATTAGCCTTATTAGGATAATGTTGGCCTTTATGAACAACCCTTACAGAGATTAATAGGGATGAAAGAGAAACAGAGCACTAATAAATGTGTAAGCCTCTTCAGAAGAGGTCTTAAGTAGGTCTTGTTTTTCTAAACTATTACAGAAACCTTTATGTCCAACAAGGCCAATTCAATGGCAGATTCTCAGTTTCCCAAAATGAGGTCATACAGAATGTAATATGAATGATATTGATCTCCAGGGATTTTAAGTCATTCTGTGTGGTTTTCCATTAATTAAGTAGTGCAAATAAAATAGTCCTGTGAAGTTATATTTCACTTCAGTTCCCATTTCCTTAACATGTTCTGTCCTTTCCAAAACGCACCACTACTCTTTTGGCTACTTGACAGTAGCTCTTTGGATATTGTTACACTGAATACTGAGACTACTGGACCTATATAGCAGACCTTTCAAATTGAGACGTCAAAATACGACTGTTCTCAGGAACCTGTCTAAAAGTTTAACACAAGAAAAAAAACCCACGTGGCTGATGTGGAGCCACTACTTGTGTGAAAACTCTTGGTGAATGGCAGAAACAGAATGAAGAGGTGCCCAACCCCTTGCCCTGAATTTTGGTGGCAAAATCCATTGAAAACATGAAAATACATCTATAACAAAAACTAAGTCCAAATACTCAAACAGACAGATGATAATGAAGGTAAATAATGTTAATAATGGCTTTCAGATAAGGGATCAAGGAAAGCAATCAAAAGGAAAGAAGATTGTTTTATCTCAAGATTATCTGCAATCAGTTGTTGATAGAATCACAAAGGGTGTTTCAAAGCTGTGGTTTAATTAAGAGATAATCCAGATTTATCAGATTTAGTTACTTTTTAAAGGTCATTATGTCTTCAGACTTTTTCAAAAATATAAAAACAGTGAAGTGGGATTTTAGAATAGAAGAAAAAGAGCATGTAACAATGAGTAGAACACCACCAAGCAACAAATACTAATGTATGTCAATGGCTGACATTCTTCATTAGATAGACCATTTACAAACTAAGTTGTCACATTCTTGAAGAGACAAAAGTACAAGTAATTAAATTGGATGATTGTGGATTATTTTATGTAATCCAGTGTTTAAGAATGGTTGTTACTGCGGAATCAGTCTGATCTTCAATAATCTCTTGACTAGGTAATTAATCATCTTACCTCACATGTGTGATTAGTGGCTACTTTTAAGCAGGACTCATTTTCAGTACTACTTCTTTCTCCTCTTTCCTTTTTCCCCCCCCCCCTGGGATTTAAAGGTTTGCAAATAAAGTAATCAGAATATCTAATAAACCAATTATGATGAGATTTGTGCTTTTTTTTTTTTTTCTTCTCAAATGTCAGCTTTCAGCATCTCACGGAAGTCCCAAAGCAGTTCTAATGTTTATTTGCCTGATCTTTTTTGATGTCTCTCAATATCACAACATATTTTTCTACTGAATATTAAAAAGCAACATTAATCATCCAACAGTAAGGAGAAGAGATTCAGCTGGTATAAACAGGATCCATTGACTTGACTAGAGATACGAGAATTTATGACATAAGATAATGAAGTAAATAGCCTATTAAATCTAAATGAAATGTATAGTTAATTGCACATGGCATATGATTTATAGTACTATTTGTTCTAGGAATTTCTTGACATGTTATCATTACTATTTGGCAAAAGATCTGAATTTTTTAGTTGGAAATTTGTATTCATCTTAACCATAGCCAGTGGATGTCTAAACAGAGTTAGTGATAGTAGCAAATTTGTTACTATTGTAGCTTAATCTGTGTTAAATATAAAGTATTCGTTGTGTTATTATTTAAATGTTAGATAATGATGAAGTACAATTTAAAAAAATGCTTTCACATTTCTTCTTCATTTAAATTTAGTTGAATGAACTGCTAATGCTCTATTCACCATGATGAACCCAATCAATATTGGAAGCCTGGCTTCACAGAAAACTGAGGCCGGTAGTAAATAGAAACAATTGCTTTAACTCAAATTTGTTTCTGCAATTACTGAAGCTTTATTGCAACATATTCCTGACATTTGCATAGTTTGTCATTTTAACTGAACACCTATTTTCATTTTGCATCAGAATAACTATCTTAATAAACACACAAAAGCGGGACAGAAACATTTAGCTTTCTAAAACCAGGCCTCTGGTACCAGGATCTAAAATACAATCATGAGAAGCAAATTGCTATTTGCAAAGCAAGAAACAACAGCCAGATTGTTTCTTCTTCACTTACTGTGCACAGTGTGTGTTGGCACTACATTGCAGTAGCTCAGAAATCTCAAACTGTCAGGAAAAACAAACCATGCCCTGCAGACAGAATAAAGGGGTGAAGAAAAAGCACAAAAAGGAAACCAGAAATTCATCTTCATTTAACAAAAGCATAGTATATTTGCCAACAGTGTGGTGGAATCTAGTTCTCATTGATGAGTCACACATTCCCAGTTTGTCCTTTTTATGCTGCTATTCTCTCTTGTTTCAGTTTACAGTACTAAGCTTGATTTAATGGGCAGTGAAACAAAAAGGGAGGCACATCATTCACATTAATGCTCCTTAATTGCCTTTTAGTCTGTTTGTTTTAAAGATTCCCTTTCATATTAGGAAATGAAAAGGTGTTCTGATTATCCAACAATCCAGCAGGGTTTCTTATTTGAATGTCTCTTCTGCAAATTTTTATGACAGTTTAGATTTACAGAATGTTATCTTTTCTCTTAATTTAAGTTACTATTTCTTCATTATATGACTTTGTTATTTATTAAATTTCCAGCAAAATTAATATTATCCTGATTATCACCAATTTGGAGATCTGAATCACGTAATGCAGTAAATGACAGGATTGCACCCTCTGCATTATTCCATTGTTTTATAAAACCAGGCCAATTTTTCATGCTGTGGGTTTTTCCTTGTGAATTTGTGCTCCAGATTAATTTGATTTTTTTCCTTAGGTCTTTATGTCGACATATGATCTGGTATATTGGCCTTTATACCTAAATCTAGCAGAGGCCAAACTGTGTAGAAGAAAAACTGACTGACAACACAATAGATTGCAGAACTCTGTTTCATGTGTCCAGTCTCTACAAGGAACGCACAGGAAGAGTCAAGTTTTTCAGCATTTCATCCAAAACACCCACCTTGGTCACTGGGAAGCTGCCAAATACCTGAAGTGTGATGCTGGGGAATGTAGAGAACAATACACACCTGGAGCCTTGTGAATAAGCATCTATTCCACGGTGCTATGGGGAAATTCTCTCCTTTTGTCGTTGTGCAGCCACAGCCTGAAGTTTAGTCTTGTACTTTCTTGCAAGGAGCTATGTGTTCTTCATGCTTTTTGAGTAAAGGAAGATGAGGACACAATGGTGATGCCAAGCCTTTAAAATGGATTCCTTTCTTGGGAGAGAATTGTGTGGGCAGGAGCAATACTGAGCACTGCTTGACTGCAGACTTTTAAGCAACAACAGATCCAAAATGAAGTTGCTGAGGAAGTTTTGTTTTGTTTTTTGTTTTGAGCAGGAGTCTGGACCCTCACTAAAATTTCATCTTTTTTTTTTTCTTTTTTTTTCAATAGTAATTTCAATGCTCTAAGTCAGCAACACAGATGATAAAAGACCCTGGCAAAGCCAGCAAAGTAACTTTTCCTATTGTATATTGAAGACATACAGCCTGTCAACAGCTATAATACTTTTTGTCTAGTGAGGCTCCCTCTCTGCCTCGAGCATGGGTGACTGCAGCATCCAGGCTCTCTTGCGTGTCCCCAGTGATGCCAGGCTCAATGCCAGCAGCCAGCCACTTTGTCAGCACAGCAGGGAATTCATAGTTAGAGATTGTGGCGGCTTAAAGGCTCAGGTGAGGATGGACCCCATTGTCTCCTATCCCTGCTGAGAACTATCCCTAAAACTCATTTATGGACAAGCATGAATTTCTTCCAAAACTGTACTGTAGGCCCAGACAAATGTAATGTTTTCCAGAGGAGTGCTGACAGAAGTTTTAAATAAGCAAACAACAGAGGCACATATATAAGATGAAAATGTAAAAAACAGTGCTTGGATTTCTGTCTGCTAAACTGCTTCCTTGATCTGCTCTTCTGGCCAGTTACCATAGTCCCATGATCAATTAGTAAATCTGCATGTTACATTCATAGATTTATAGAATTCCAGGTTGGAAGAGACCTCAAGAATCATCTAGTCCAACCTGAAGTGTAGTTTAAGTGAAAAGGTTCAGCACCCCGTCAAGACAAGTCTTGAAACTGTCTAATGTTGGGGAATCCATCACTTCCCTTGGGACACTATTCCAATGTTTAATTGCTCTCCTTGTAAAAAACTTTCTTCTAGACTCCAATTGGAATTTCCCCAGGAGCAGCTTGCACCCGTTACCTCTTGTATTTTCCATGTGACTGCTTGTAAAAAGCGAGTCTCCTTCCTCTTGGTAGCTACCCTTCAAGTACTGGTACATTGTAAT
>JAVSBS010009460.1:89136-111894 GCA_033124195.1 Coracias cyanogaster
AAAAGCGAGTCTCCTTCCTCTTGCTAGCTACCCTTCAAGTACTGGTACATTGTAATAAGGTCTTCCCTAAGGCTTCTCTTCTCAAGGCTGAACATAGCCATTTTTCTTAGCCTTTCTTCATACAGTAGATCTTCCAGTCCCCTGACCATTCTCATGGCCCTTCTCTGGAGACCACCTCCAGCTTGTCCACATCTTTTTTGTATAGCAGAGACCAAAACTGAATACAGTACTCTGACTAGCAGTGAGTAAAGCAGCAGGAGAATGGCTTCTTTATCTCTGCTGGTAATGCCCCTCTTAATGCAACCCAGCATCCTACCAGCCTTCTTTGCCACTGCAGTGCACGGATCGCTCATGTTGAGCCTGCTGTCCACCAAGACCTCCAGGTCCCTCTCCACAGGCTGCTTTCTAGCCAGGTGGATCCCAGTTCAAACTGCATTCCTGGGTTATGTGTTTCCAGGTACAAGACCCTACACTTGTCCCTACTGAACTTCATAAGGTTTCTGCTATCCCATCCCTCCAGCCTGTCCAGATCTTCCTGGAAGGTGGCTCCCCCCTTTGGGGTGTCAACCACCCCACTTATTTTTGTGTCATCCACAAATTTCAGCAGGGTGCTTTAATTCCAACATCCAAGTCACTTACAAAGATATTAAACATCATTGGGCCGTGGGAGACCCTGCTTGTGACTGGTTGCCCTTTTGAGAATGAACCACTTACCACCACCTGCTGGGTACAGCCCATCAGCCATTTCCCCACCCACCACACAGACCATTTCTCTAGGTCGTAATGAGACAGTTTTTCAAGGAGGAGGCTGTCCGAGAGCATGTCAAAAGCCTTGGAGAAGTCCAGATAGACTATATCCACTGCTCACCCTTCATCAACCAAGCGGATTACTTTGTCATAGAAGGTGATTAGGTTTGTCAAGCACAATTTCCCCCCCTGATGAATCCATGTTGGCTTTTCCCATTTCTGTGCTTCAGTTTGCTTGTGATGGTCCCCAGAAGGATCCACTCCATAACCTTCCCAGGGATTTACGTGAGGCTAATGCATTTACATGCAGTTTCTGTATACAATCTCTTTTGTAAATATAGCACACCCTATATGAAGTCATTGGCTGTTGACTCTACAACAGCTGACTGAAAAAACAGACAAAAAATATTGCCATCTAACTTGAATTTTTAGCCCAGCTAGTTCTTGTACATGCTATTGTTTTCCATCTACTCTCTCTATGATCCATTTGTACTTAATTTAAACCCTTTTATTTTCCATGGGATGAAAAAATTTCCCTTTGAGGCAAATCCTTCCCATCACCTCCAGCTGGCTCCTTTTCTTTTCTCTCCCCTTCTAGCTCTCAGGACAGCCATCTGATTAACTCCTTTATTTATTTTATTTGTACGTTTGGGATTGGTGGGGGTTCCTGCACTGTGATGGAACTTTGGCTGGCAAGACCCTCCCCTGCTCACCCTCAACCATGGAATGGGATGGGTCAGCCAAGAAGGGGCAGCACTTGGCTCTCCTGTCGTCACAGTGTCCCTGAGCCCCAATAGAGAGACCTCCAGAAGCAGGGGATGCTTTCACAGCCCTTATGACAGATCAGTATTCAAATGTTCATCCTTACAGACTAAAAATCTTGCAATCCAGTTGCCTGTCTTATTAAGTCTTTAATCCCCCACACTTGTGGTATCATTTCAATGAATTATTTTCTAAACTGTCATCAAAGCAACACAGCTTCTGGGCTTTCTTAATTATTGTTTCACACTATGTGTACGTGATTGATGAGAGCAACTGCAAGTAATGGCACCAAAGTTTTGCAGAAAGCTTCTAAATGAACCACTCAATCATTTTGATCTGGATTGAGATCTGGAAAACAACAAATGGGCAAGAAAGACCATCAAGAGTATGAAATCACTTCTGCATGAGGTATAACAAAGTTAGCAGTCATCAGTGTGGATAAGACATACTTCACAGACACGAGGGGAAATAATACCGATTTACAGACTCCTTAGTGGCACACAAGGGCTCAATTGATATTTCATTCTCTTTACCACAAGATGGAAGGGAAAATCAAATAAAACTGATGACAATGGATTCAAAACTAGAAGACTGTTACCAAATATAATGTAGATGCTTAAAGTTTACTTGGTGCTCAAGGAAGAACTGGCTAAGTTCGAAGGAAAAAAAAATATTGAGAGTTACTATGTACACAGGAACCCCATCTGCATAAGAATGCCTCTGACTTGAAAATGATTGGAGTTTGTGAGTGCTACAAGGATTATTATTTTTATTTAGTCTTATAATCATCTCTAGATAATCACATATGACTACTGTGGAGAGCAAGGTAAGGGCCTAGATGGCACTTTAATTTAACCTGGTACATTATTCTTACTTTCTATTGCTTTTTTTAATTTAAAGGGTAAAATAAGAGGTATTGCAGAACTGTAGAATACAGAAAATCTCATAATCTTTTGTTCACCATAATTTAAAAAAAATAACTCTCCCTTAATAACTCCTGAATATTTGATATGTTGTTGAGAATTTACAGTTTGGAATTATAAAAACAGTCCAACAAAGAAAATTTAACTACTCTGTCTTCTTATAAACTCCCAGATTCAGAAGGCCAGTCTGACTGGGGCATACAATTTCAGACGTCTTATTTTACAGTTCACAGTCATGAGATAAAATGAGAAATGACTTCAGTGTCAGGAGCAACCTGGAGTTTAAATAACGGTGGTCGTAAAGTAGGAAAAAGCACCTGTGTGGTACAAAAAAAAAAAAAGTCTGACCCATAGAATGGCAGCATTGCTAGAATTAAATGAAGAAGAGAGGTTTTGTGATATTGCTCTGTAACAGCTTACCCTTCTTTCCTCTCTCATTCTTGAAATATATCTGAGTTTCCTCCTGTTGTTCACTGTCATCTCTCTTCAGGACTGTGATAGAGTACCACAGCAGTCTCTCTCTTGTTATCTCCCCAGACTAGATATACAATTTATAGAGAAAATATGGTGGTTTATTTTCTGTGTGTACTTTTAATCTGCTTCTGTTTGAATGTGTAGGAAACAATACTGTGTTGTTCCTCCTGCTGTAGCTGTATTGGTATGATTTCAATTTTATTCTGAAGAATAACTACCAAAGATTTAGAAAAAATGCAACTATCTGCCATAAGTGCAGTTAAACCACGAATGAATAAAAGCTCAGATAGAAGTCAAATATATTTTTAGTATTGTACTCTGTTTTTTTAGATAGTTCATGTGCAATTTAATGAAAGTAAAATGAGTGAAACAGTTAAGACAACCCTTTCCAGATAATCTTTGGTCTAAAACTTTAAAATAATTATACTAAATCACACTAAATTAAATTCTACTGAGTGCCTAATATGATTGTGGTTCATACTTAGGAACTCTTGTGTATCACATGTGAATAAAGCCAATATTGGCCTTATATATACATATACACATAAACTTGTAGTTTCAACTCTGTTTATACCAGAAATGTTGCATATTACTCGCTAGTGAATGCTGAAAATGGCACTGCCAGATGGAATGGCTGAGGTTTTTCTCAGAATGGAGATAATCAGAACTGGCAGTTAACAAGCTTATCTTGTTGACTCCTACAGCTTCTTCAGGGATGTTCACTGTACGAGTAACCATTCAGTGAACAGGTGTTTTAAAGAGCAAGGCTAGTACAGATTAGCCCCAAATGGGCCCTTTATACTTACTACCACATCTGTAAGTCAACTGCAGGCCAAAAAAAGCATTGCATAAAATCAGTTATTGTTTGAGGTGTACAATGTGATGAAACAATTCAGACACTTAGGAAGTATTAATTCTTGCAGTCTAAAAGAAGGATGACCAAATAGCTTCCTGTGCTTGTCAGACGGCTGTGAGGAAAGGGAGGTTCTAGCCAGGAATAAGGAGTCTTAAGATGCTGTGGTGTTAATTGTTAAAGTAAGCATAACCCAGTGTACTGCTCTGTGATTACAGTTTTGTCTCCACAAGCTAATTGTTAGGGTAAATGTCAGCATTTCTATATCTAACTGAGCATTGAAAATGTGTAAATGCAATTGGTACTCACAATTATTTCAACTGCAGAATTGTGCCCATAAAACTAGAGTTCTTCCAAAACACCTAGTTCAGCAAGAAATTTGTCATATGAAATAAAATAAAAAACTTCTAGCACATCTCAGATCTTATCATAGAAGGCACCACTTAAGGGTTTCTAGCAGGCATTTTACTGGACTAATACTTGACTGTTGATGTCAGGCCCTAAATGATGCAGTGGAAGATGGTCCAAGTTTAAGGAAACTTAAAAGCTAAAGCCTTGTCACTTTTAAGATGAATGCTTGTTTCTTTCAAAAGGAAGAAAAATTATCAACATTTTTCCTTCAAATGGCTGGCCTCTTTTAGTATCATCAACAGTTTTGTTTAACATTTTCAGATAAAAAGCATAAATCTGACAGCTGTTATGTTTACCCCTGAGCAGGTACTCTGCTAGATTTGTGAATGACTAAGCAGATGTTGGTCAAAGGAAAGAACTTTGAGAATTTATGCTTAATCTGATTAATAATATTAGTAAAAACAAACAAACAAAAATCCATGAAAAAATAGCAATGTTTCATATTGTCAGTTTAAAAATGAATTGTTTTGGTGTTTGCTTCTGAATGAGTTTTTGCTTTAGAGTGGTATTTCAAGAGTAAATGACCTTATGTTTAAGTTTATTGAGAAGGAGAAGCTAGCAAACTCCTGGACAAAAATGATGTACTTTTTAGGCAAAATAAAGAGACTTGCTAAATCCAAACCAATATTTTGTTTGTTTACAGCCCTGGGTCTTCCTCATCAGGCACTAAAGCAGTGGTTCTCAGACTGGGGCTGCCACCAGTGGAGGATTCTGACACAGCAGATAATCACAGTATAGTTTGGGACAGCACTTAGGGCTGAATAACAACAAATAATGGATGTTGAAGGAAGTTACCTTTCTGGGAGAAGCTTGTCAGAATCTTTGAGCAAATGCTTTCTCTGAAAAAATGATAATTTGTCAAGACCAATGTTTTTATTGGAATAGTATGTTTAAAGAAAAAAAAAAAACACAACAACTGTCTGGAGTTTCTTGTTAAGGAAAATTCCTGAATAGTCCAGTGGTTAGGCAGGATGTGGGAGACCTAGATTAAACCCCTTGCTTTAGTCTTATTCTTTGTAGTTCAAAGAAGATTTAATTAATTATGGAAAGTGGGACAGTTCAAACAAACGAATCAGGGTTGCTGAAATAAGACCAAGGACCAGAGCCTGGATTTCATACAAGGCAGCCTTCTGTCTATTTATAGGTGGGGAAAAAAAAAGTTTTAGTGCAGATCAGGAATTTCTGCAATCTTTCCTTGCCCTTGTAAGAAGCAAATGCAATTCTGTTTTTTTTTCTGGCCATGGTCCAGGTCTAAGTGAAACTATGCTGGACTAAACATCTAACTTAGAGCTTCCAGTGTGGTATTAGTATTAATTTTTTTCTCTGTCCAAGAAATGGGTTGTAGCAGGACAGAAAGGAGAACTTTGACAGGAAAGAGAGTATCATCAGTCATTTATTTCAAAACTACTTTGCTTCACAGGTAACAAAATACTATGGATGAGAAAGAGTTAAAAAGTCTTGTAAACTTTCAGTTGGGCAAGGAATACATCTGTTAGTGCAGCCAGATGGTATTTCTTTTTTCCAATACTGTTGTAACTTATTTCAGCTTAAATCAATACTTCTCTGGGAAAATAAATGATCTATTTCCACTATGGAAAGTTTATTTGCACAGAGTAGAAAATAACATTTGTTTGTACTTTGAAGGCCCCTGTGGGGATTCTAAAGATATAATTCATATATTGTATTTATTATACTTTCTTCTACCTGAAAAAAAATTAAGTGGGGGATAGGAGAGGGAGTGGTGCGTGGGGGAGGGAGAGAGGCAGGGAGAGATTAAAAAAAATATGTATAATACTTAATATATTGAAATGTGTGGAAAAAATACTGAAAAAGGCGTTAAAAATACCAACAATCAGCACAATTTCAGGTTAGCCTTAGAATATTTAACAATAACAGAAGACAAACAATCCAGGAAAGTCATGGAGAGAAAACATCAGATTCAGCAGCTGCGGCTTTGTAAGTCCTGTAAGTAAGTCTGTCTTTTACAGCCCTAGGCTTGTAGTGGTGAAGTTTGCAATAATAGTAGGAAAATCATTTTTAGTTTATTTTTAGAAGAAATAACTTTCAAAATGAGGATTAAATGTATTTAGAGAAGACGGCACTACAAACCATGTTAGGCAAGCCAAAATAGAGCAGGCGTAGTAAAAATAATCCCATGTACACATATCACACACCAGGAGAAAGGAAGGGGGTACATTCTTCCATGCCATTAAGCTGACAGTGGTCATGTTCAGCTGCACACGGATCATCTTTCCTGGCTGATCTTAAAAGCTTGCCACAAAAGTGCTGAGTAAATAACTGCAACTTCAGATTTTCATCCGGCATAGAAAGCAGGCAGGCATTTGATTGGAATTTTCAGTCAATCCTCTCTGCTATGATAAATGAGCTGCAAGTAAAGTCAAAGCATGAAACACATCATTGTTTGTGAGAATTTATCAGTTAGGAGGAAAATTTTGATTCAGTGGAAAGCAGCTTAACATGAAGCAGCCTGCATAGACAACACAGACATAAACCCTTCTGCTCTGTCCTGATAGTCTTGGCCAAGGAGAAAATTTGAGGCACTGAGACAACATTTTTTTCTTTACTAATATAGGCTCTTTTACAGAACTGTGTGTTGAGAATTTCTTGTCTGCTGGTTACTTTATCACATTGCATTGGCCTGAGGAATACTACTCAGGACCCTGACTGCTTTAATTTGTGCAAAATGCTCTGCTTTATTTGTAGCAAGAATTACCATTAATATAGTCAATATTGTGACACCAGAAGTGACAACAGTACTCTTAATTTCCTTTATCATAAGGCTTCTAGGGTTGCATTTACCTGGGCCGAATAAGTGCTGCATTACATCACATCATCACATCACATCACTCATCACATCACATCTGACAGACTTTTAATTTATTCCCCTTAACATTATTACTTCTATCCTGGGTGCAAGAAATTATTATTCCATGCAAAATCTTGAAAAGACCATGGAGACCAGTATGTTCTGGTCGCTCATACCCACAAGCACCCCCCACCCTTTCTCTCCCTCTGTCTTTTTGCTAATATTTTTCTTGTCCCTTAACTGAATTGAACTAATATACTCCACATAATACTGTATGGATTTCATTTGCAGGTAGGAGAGGTTATTTCTGATGGTGACATTGCAGAAAGTGTCTGAGTGACCAGGATTTATTTGTGGGTTTGTGTGGCATTAGAAGTATTTGAAGCTTGATAATATGATTATGAATATTTCTAGAATCTCCAGTGAAAATTCAAATTCTTCTCTGCATTCATCACCTATTTCCTATTATTTTGAAACCAGAACAGGTGCAGGAGGTACAGTATATATACTCATATGCACAAAGATCTATATTTCTGTCAATCAAAGCAGTGATGTGATAAGCATCTATTGTCAGTTTGGTCTACTGAACCTGACACTTAAAAAGTTCTTACATCAGCATTCAGATTCTTCTCATTACTGATGTGAAATGTAACAGATTATATTGATCTGACACAATTTGTCATACAGAAACTGCTTTTTCTAAGTGCCTTCAGGTGTTACAAGGTAAGCAATATCAGGACCTTAGGGCTTTCTTCTCATCAGGCAGAAAAATTGATCTGAAGACATCCACACCCAAGTCCTTTCCCGTGATTGAAATGGGAAATTTTTGTACTGCTTAATGTGAGACAAATTATTCTTCACAGACTTTGTGGAAGGGTAAAAGTCTGCAGCAGGTTTCTCCATTACTCGAAGTAGCGTGAGGATCACCTTCTTTCTGTTTACCACGTAAGGATCTATGTTTCCTATTTTTGGTATATGCTTCCAGTGAGATACTTTTGTTATGGAAAATAGACACATGAAGGCAACACCTTTCTGAGCAAATCAAAGACTGTTGAGAAACTAGTATGCTGCATCAGTGAAGCACTCTGTTTTTCAGTTCTTCTTCTATCAGTTATCAGAACTTCACTGTTGTGGCTCTTCTACAGAGCATAAGTTAATGCTCATTTCTTAGCACTCTTTTGCTTCTGTTGCCACATTGGAAAGGACTGGTTCCTGTTCCAGAATGATATAAAGGGGTGCATTAAATGGGCATTGAACCATATCTTTGCTATGCCAACTGCTGGGCCTAGTTGCTACCAAGTAATCCTTCTCAGGCAGTTTCAACCACTCTGGGGACCAGGTTGTGCAGGGCATTGCCTATTTATTATTCCCTGAAATGCATGGAGCAAACTATGTTTCCATGATTATTTTTGTGTGTTTACTTGGTTAAACTTGTTTGGAACTCTGATAATCTCTTAATTTACATGTCACACACAACTCCAGTTTCATAATTTTCCAAGTTGAGATGTTTCCAGCATTCTAACATTCTATATGAAACAGAAAATCTCCTTTGCATTTCTACCTTTTTGTTTATTACTTGATTCAGCAGGGTTATCAGAGGTTTGAACAAGTAACTTGCTTGTGCCTCACACTGCATTTCTTGTGAATGCATATTTCTTTTTTGTTTAGCAGATTATCAGATGTAGTGTTGATTTTCATAATCTAGGGTGTTTTCTCAGGAAATCAGTAAATACAGTCACAGTATTTGCTTTGTCTACTTAGGAAGGTGATTAATGAGTGTGACATTTACCCTGATAGTTATGCTCTTTAAAGATCTTCTTAATAATGACCTTCATTTCTGGAGACTCCAGCTGGAACAAACAGTATTAGGGAGCAAATTAAGAAGACTCTGGTTTTCCTGAGAGGTTTCTGACCCACAGAGGCCTGTTAGTACTGATATTATTAAGGCTTCAAGGAAGTTACAAACATGCTTTGAAACACACTAGCTCCCTGAGTGCTGAGAGCTATATGACTATTTTTGAATTTGTTGAAGATGCTACGTCAAATTTTTTGAAGCATTCTAGGAAACCATTGCTGGAGCAGCTTCAACACTTGAAATGTGGCTGAAGTTAGCCAAAATATTAATTTCTGAAGGCAAACAGACTCATCTATCCCACATAGATGCCTACTGTATCACTTTTTAAAAACAACATGTGCTACCTGTAAAGAGTTTTCTCTAAAGGAATTTGGCAGTAGACAGTGTAATGTTGCTCTTGCGCTATTTTGTCATTACAAAATAAGGAAGCTGAGTTATGACAGGGTTACCAGTATTTATACTATTGGTTAATACTGCAAAGTTTAAGGATACTTCTAGGAAGTCAAAACATTCTTTCTCAAAAAATTTATCTTAACATATCCAGGCTTGAGAAGTTTTACTTTTGAAAAATAATTTCCATTTAGTGCGGGCATTAGGGTAGCTGAGAGAGAACAGAGTGTTCCTTCCTGAACATCCTTCCTTGCTGGCAATCTCTGTGTGGAAGTGAGGTTAAGTTTGAAGTAACCTCTATATCCTTGGTTTGGCAATACAGTAAATCTGGCTTTGGGACAACTAACACAGGATCAAACATGCAGAACTCAAAATGCAAATATAGGATAAACTTCTTCGGATTGACTGTTTGTTGGTTTTTTGTTTTTTTTTTTTTCCAATTATTTTGACAAATCAGCTTTTATATGAGAGTGATATTGTCTGTGTATTCCACTCTGTTCTGGATGAGAAACTGGCCAGGATACCCTCTAGCTAGTTCTATGAAAATATGACCTGGTATCAAGGTTTAATTTGTACTTTTGGGTACACAAATCTCGTAATGCTGTTTTGAAAATATGGATAATGCTCTTCCCACACTATAATAGTAATGTTTAATTATTTCTCTGCTCTAAACTTAAGTAAGTCTTAAGCTTAGTGCAAGAAAATCATACTATGCTAATAGTAATAATCAGGTGTTAGATTATTTCAGGTGTCCCTATAGTTGGCCACTAGTAGTAAAGTTTTTTCCTAATCCTTCAGGCCAGAAACAGGCTGATATGTGCATAATGCCCTCAGAATGCTTTCACTATGAGTTCACAATAATGCTTTTAAAATAACTTTTTTTAAAGGAGAAAGGTTGAGAGTCAAAAAAGTCAGGATATAACAGAATGTGTGCTCATGCAGCTGAGCCATGACTGTAGGCGCTGGGTTACTTAGCTTGGTGCTGGAGATTCATGTTATATTAGTGAAACTTTGCAATGGAGGTTGGTGGGGGGACCTCTGAAATTCCTTAAGCATTCCACTGAAAAAATCTCCTCAAATATCTGTGACAGTTTTAGAATCTCAAACTTTTTGTTTAGTCTGTTTCCATATCTTGAGATTAATAAACATGGGTTCCCAAAAATGATAGATGCTTGCAAGCTACTTCTAAGCAATTTATTACCTATTTCACAAAAACCAGTTGAGATGAGCTTCCCTAGAGCAAATAGACATGCAAAAAAAATAGTAACAACAGGAAGCATAAAAACTCTGAAATTTTGGAGTTTATTTAATTTCTAATAACTTAAGTAAGTTAAGCAACTTCCAAACAGTGCTTGTGTGTGTTGCTAAAGACATGGGAAGTCTTTCAAACTATGTAGCTGGTGCAGAGCAGGGAGCTGTTAGCAATTTTTGCTGATGCTAATGTTTACCAAAAAAGTCTGCAGTCCCATTTAATATACTTTGCTGACTGGAACTAAAATAATAAGAGCTTTTATGCATAAAAGACCTATTTTCCAAGTGGTTTAGATGTTAAAAAATAATGCATATTTTATGTTCTATATTAGTCATGATGTTGGGCTTTTTTCTAGCCTTTTTTTTTCTGAAAACCAGCAAATGGAGTCCATAACTACCCATGCTTTGATGACTGCTTCTGCCAAAATGTGTTTCTTATGACATTCTCATTTTGGATTTTCTTCTCATGCATTTCTTTTTTTCTTTGTCCATCATCTTCCTTTCCTTACCTTTCCTTACCTATCATCTGTCCATGTAAATAAATTCTAGATGCAGCATTTACTGCAGTAGTATCCCACCTTTACTTACCTCTCTCCTCTAGTCACTTAGTTTCTAAACTCTCCTCCGTCTAAGACTTTGGCTTTTTTTCAGAGATAGTAAAAAAAATACTGTATAAGAATTTTCAGTGTTAATATTTCAGATTTTTTTTTTTTACTTGAAGTAAATGAAAAAGAAATATCAATTCAGATTGTTAGAATATGCCAAAACATCTGTCAAGATCAGATGATATAATTTTCCCATTTTGTTTTTATTACCTTTTCCCATTAACAGGCACTAAAACTAACAGACTGAATTTTAGCTGTAGACCAACAAATGACTGTATATCAATGTAGATCTTATTTTCCAAGCATTTAGTAAACAAGAATGAGCATTTGCAATTGTCCTGAGTATGACAGCACAGAAATATTTTTTCTTTTTACTCTATATATCTCATCACAGAAATAGAAAGATCAGGCAAGGTTTTTCTGTAGAAATAAGGCAAATATAGCTTTGGAGTAACTATAGAATTTCCATCGTAGGCATAAATATAGCTTTGTGTGTTTTAACTTGCAAGAGTAATAGTTTTTAACGTAGTTATAAAACATGGATTAGTAACTAAAACTCTTAAAAATATATGCAGTGTAGGCTCTAGGTATGCATAAAAGAAACAGTCAGTGCAAATGGATATAACAGAAGGTGTTTTTTAATACAGTGTCTTTTTCTGGTTTGATTTGGGGTTTTTCACTGCAGAGGGTCTTTTTCTTGTTCTATCTTTATTTTAGTTGGTTTAGAGACAGAAGTATATAAAAGAGTATAAAAATGTTGTACAGCTGTAAACTGACCAAATACATTTGGGTTAGAGGGAAGCTGCACATATTATTAGCTTTCAGATGTAAGAGCCAAAGTGGTCAAGGTATATTTATCATTCGGTAAAGAAGACTTAGTCCAGTGTAAACAGGCTACACTTACCATGAAGAATAGCTGCTTCTTTCCAATTTTCCCTGGAATGTCATGTAGATGTATTAGGGATACTTCTATTTCTGATGTCTTAATTTACCATCTGGAAAACAATTTTATCAGTTTGTATGGTCCAAAAAGTGTTTCCCTAATCAGGGACAGTGGAGTTTGGATAACAAGTAGTACAATACAGACACAAAGACTATTAAATTACTTAAACTAGTAAAGACTATGTCTTCCCATATGATATGTTGTTTTGCTATAGCTGTTTCTGTTTTCCATAGAGCATTGTGGAGAAGCTGTTTCTTAACTGAGAACTTTGTCACCTGCTAGTGTTCATGGTTACTCAAATTTGTGTCCTTGGTGCCATCAATCTCACTGTGCCAAGTGTTAAGTAAAGAGAGACATACAAAAGTATTTGGGTTTTCCTAATCGTAAGAATCAGATCCTTTGCAGGGGTATGAGGGGGTGGATACGGGGAGGGGAACAAACCAACCAAAACAAAACCACAAACCCAAACAATTTTTAGATAAATTTTAACTGGATAGAACTCTTGCCTTTTTTCAAAAGGAAAGCAAACAAGTCCATGGAGTCTCTGAATATCAACAACTTTTGGTCTTTGCTAAGTTGTCTTCAGGAGTATTCAGGAGTAAGACTTTCTTACAAGCAGTTGTATATACAGGACAAGAGGAAATGGCCTCAAGTTCTATCAGTGGAGGTTTAGATTAGATATTAGGAAGAAATTCATTGCTGAGAGAGTGGTTGGGCACTGGGACAGACTTCCCAGGGAGGTGGTGGAGTCACCATCCCTGGAGGTGTTTAAAAAATGAGTGGATGTAGCACTTGAGGCTATGGTCTAGTGGCTAGAGAGATGTTGGACTTGATGATCCTGGAAGTCCTTTCCAACCATAATGATTCTATGATTCTATTCTTACACAAACTGCTACAGCTCCAGGCAATCACAGTTATCATTCCTGTCAGTTTGCTCTCCAGGCACACAGTGACCTCAAGCCCCTAGTTTTCTCTTCACAAAAATATCAAGCAAGTGTCATGACCTCACAGTGCAAGAACATAAACCTTTATAAGCACTCCAATAACCCCAAAGCCCCGCAAAAGCCCAAAATAATCCTTTTGAGATGTTTATACTGTTTATTCATCAGTACTACACAATACAAACTTGTGACATGGTCTGTATAATATTTTTCCATCATATTATTTACATTTAAATCATGCTTTATGTAAGTTGGCGTTCAGTTCAAGAGACTCCAATAGCCCTCTGTATATCTCTCTTGTGCCATTGAGTCTGGATGTAACCGTTCAGCTTCGGACTGCTAAAATACTAACAAAGCACTGGAGGTAGTTCACAGAGTATATTACTGGGGAGTGAAGTTAACGATCTCTGTCAAGATTAAGAGAGATTAATTGTTTGACTAAGGCAAAGCGGAAGATTCTATAAAAAGATATATGAAGGGCAGGAAGAGGGAGCGCATTAAATACTTGGTTACTCAGTGAACTGACCCGATCTGAATTGAAGATTTTTTTTTTCTCTACATCTGTAACCCCACCCCCAAAACCAATGCAAGGCGCGTTATTGATGGACTTACCACCATCCACAAATCTCGAATCGTGTGTAGCCATAGCACATAAATCAACGTCCAGAAGGGAGAAATTAAAGCTGAGTACAGAACCCAAAGATCCTTCCTCAAGAGAAGGCTGCAAAACACAGTCGCTAAATTCAGATGTTAGTGGCAAGTCAGTGAGCTAACTTAAAAACAGGTTTTAGGTCCCTGAACTTCATTAGAAGCTCACAGAACTGAAAGACACTTGGTGGAAGCAGAATCTGTTTGAAACAATTGGCAGCTCCCAAAAAAAGATGAAATTTGGGTCAGAAAATTTCCCATCTAGCTCAGCTGAGAGGAAAAATTTCTATTTGCTAATGTGCTCCAACAGAGCTTCTCTATCCCCGGCTTCTGATCTGTGATTAACTAAAAAAGCAAAGGCAGAGCACGTTACATTAATTCCTAGTGAGAAATGTAAGATGTCACATCATGCCAGACAGGTTAATCCCCGCAGGGCGTGAAATCTCAATGGCAAAATACCAAATAGCATCAAGCCATACATATTATGCAATAAGCTCCTATTTCTTCTAGTTTGGTCTCAAAACAAAAGACAGACGGAAGGAAAGAAAGAAAGAAACGTGGAAAGAAACAAAAAGAAAGGTGGAAAGAAAGAAAAAAAAAGGCAGAAGGAAGGAAAAACTTTAGAAAGAAAAGGGAAAAAAAAGGTGGAAAGAAAGAAAAAATAAAGGAAAGTCAGAAAGCAAGACAAGAAGAAGGCATACAACAATTTCCAATTCAATGTAAAACATTTTACATTTTTTTTTTTTCAGAAACAATGGCTCTTCTTGCCCTAAAATCTACATGACCTCTGCAGTGCTGCTCTCCTAAAGGAAAACATCACCTCCTCATTCCACCTTGCACACAAACAATCCCGAATTTCAGTTTAAGTCATTAGGAAGACACAGCAAATGACAAGTTCCAGTCCCCAAACGTGACTGTGCACGGAGACATTTCTCAGATACAGTTTCTGTTCGGGCTCAGCTTTAACTTGTACGATTAGTGCAATGAAAATAGGCACCGGTGCTCCTCTGGGATTTGGTTTAGTGAATGGAAAGATGCTGCTCGGAGAGAAATACTAATAAGGAGTTTGTCTTTAGACCAATATCTGTATCCATCTGTGGACACAAAAATAAACAAGAATCTGTAGCTGCTTATTAGAATTTAATATCACATTCTGCCTTTGGCAGAAGCAGTATTAAAATATTTTGATTAGTATAGATTCATAGCTTTTTTAATGAAAATACAAGTTCTAAGTACACTGTCAGATGCACACCTTAATATTAGTCTCTATTATTATTCTCTTACTGTATCTCCTGCATTTTCTACTTCCTCATATCTCTGATGTTCTCCTCTATTACTACTTCTTAAACTCCTGAGCACAGGTCTTCAGCCAGTTTCACCTCCAAAATCTAAAGAAAATGCCCCGTCTGTAAATTTGACAACCTCTCTTGTAGGCAACTTCGCAGCTTTCCCATTTCACTCATCACTTTCACAGCATCCTCTGCTATCCCACCTCTTTGTCCTTTCTCTACATCAGCATAAATCAAAATCACAGAGGAGATGCGATTTGTGAATTCAAATTTCGGCTGAGACTTCCAAAACACCACAACACAACAAACAAGGAAAACCACCTACCCTCTACTTCATACAACCATGACTCCAGCTACCTCCTGACCCACAAACATTCTCAGCTTTTCATTGTAACCTCCTTCAGTACCCATTTTCCACACAACAGCCAGTAACAGCCAGCCTGGGGCTTCATTAGCTCACACGTCTCCCAAGTAACTCACGGGCAGCTCCGTGGCTGGAGCAGCGTAACCCAACTGACAGGATGAAATAACGAACCTACAGGAGCTCAGTGACCTTGGGTGCAGGCACAGTGCCACCACCACTTGGAAGCCACTTGCACCTTCCAGGAGCACGCTAGTCCTGCCTGACCCTTTCCCATTAATGTCCAAGAAATGGGCTTTATTGGCTCTCAGTTAAATGAAAATTCTGGTAACAAGCCACATGTCGGCTGGCTGATGAGCGAGGAACAAATTGTAAGATGTTGTACAGGGAGAACACAGATTTAATCACACTCTGCACAAATTCTTAAAGGTATTTTTAACAGAAAAAAACACAAGGGAGTTTGTTCCAAGCTTTGGAAGTTGACAACATTTAACTTCTCAAATAACATACACCAGCTCTCTATCATTCTAATACTCAAATACACTCAAGACACCAACAAATTATCACAGGTCTCCTTCATTTGTATAAATTACAATCATTTCTATCCAATCCAAACTTCAAATTCATTCTAGACTGCGTGAATCATCCTCTGCCTTCACACACTTGATGGAAAAAAAAGTCAAGATTCATCCTTATCAGCGTCATAGAAATCTTGTTTCTTCATTAATTTATTTCTAAGGTGTTCTGAAATGCAGACATTTCAGGAACTAAGAAAAAAAAAAAAAAAAGAGTTATTTTTCCTCTGTTGGTCCAGAATTCAAGGTAGCTGAAAAAGTCCTCAGCAGATTTGCTACAAATTTTATTCCAGAATAGTACCGAGGAATATTAGACAGGAAAAAATGTGTGATATTATAAAAATGAAATACCTGTTAGGTACTGATTTAAGAGGTTTATAGTTTGCTTCACAAACAGCTTAAAAGGCTGATCATAAGCAAGACAGGAAATACCAAGAATATCAACCATCATCCCCAAGCAAGCTAATGTGCCACCAAATTTGCAAGAATAGAGAAAACAGCACAAATTAACTGAACCATCCTCCTGTCCTTCTCAATTCTAGTCCCCTTGCTCATCATGCCCTCAGTGTCAGGCCAAATGAGTTTAACCAAGTTGCTCCTCATACTTTCCCAACTACTTCCCCATTCAAGCACATTTCCCTGTTCCAGACCTCATTGGCTTCCATAGCAAGTACCCAGTCCCAAGATTTAGCTGCTAGAAGGTGGCAGAAGGTCTAGCCAACATTTCAACACAGGATAGTAGAAAAATGTCAAAGCTCTTTCTTGTCTCTGCTTGCTAGTAGGAACAGGCCATCCAGAACATCTCTAGCTGGTTTTGGTGTTAATATAGTACAATTACTTGCATCCTTCTGGATCTACACAGGACCTCTTCATGAACCATCAATGCAGGCTCTCATCAGACCCAATGGTACCATGGGGACTTTGCTAAATTATTCAGTATTAGACAGACACTTTCTTGGTCCTTGACCAGAGCTCAGAAAAAGAAACAGAAGTAACGTCTTTTATCACAGGGTATGTGGGTGAGACAAGAAATAGAAAAGTCAAGCATCTTTGTGTTCTTTTCCAACAGATGTAAATTGAGCTTGGATTCAGAAAATGCCCACTAGGAACATCTGTCCTGATGCCATATCCATCTGCAAATATTTATGTTGCACTCTGAGTTTAGGTCCTTTCTGCCTGCATACAGGAGGTCTGAAAACAGACCGAAACACTAACAAGTAATACACAAGCCAAAACAGTTTAGGACTGGGACATATTTCACTCAAAATCTGCATCATAAAATACTTATCACGTGAGTTAAGAATAACCTCTGTTAATCTGGACGACCTTATTGCAGTATTTTACAAACAAAGAACAAAGACAGATTTCAGAACTATACAAGACTTCAAACACTGTCTTCTCACTTGGCACATTTAATGCAAAACCTAAATCAAACCCTTTCTTCAAATAAAGCTCTTCTCCCTCCTTCCATCTTCTCCCCCCTCCCCAGACACAACCCTTTTCTACTCCAGCTTTACTGGTATTCATCACCCCAGGCGCTGTGGAAAGGAAACAAACTGGGAGGTCATGCAGAGTCCAGGTAGCTACAACTGTGGTAAGAACCAAAGCCATTACCTGCGGGGACGTTTCATTTGATCCACCTCTTCGTGTCTCACTTGGAAGAGCTAGAACTGCTACCCCTGCCCCCTCCATCTATTTCCCCAGTAAGGAAATAGCTGAGAGTCATAGAATGTTTTGGGTTGGAAGGGACCTCTAAAGGCCACCTAGTCCAACCCCCCTCTGATGCTCAGAGCCCCATCAAGCCTGACCTTAACTGACTCCAGGGATGGGGCCTCCACCACCTCTCTGGGCAACCTGTGCCAGTGCTCAACCACCCTCATATTAGAGAACTTTTTCCTAACGTCTAACCTAATCCTGCCCTTTTCTAGTTTAAAACCATTACCCCTTGTCCTGTCACTACAAACCTTTGAGAACAGATCTTCCCCTGCCTTCTTATAGGCCCTTTTCAGGTCACTGTAAGGTCCCCCCAGATGTGGAGGAAGATGAAATCATAACTGGAAGAAGAGCACCTTTAAGAAAAATCATCATGATGGCATTGTTCACATAAACCCTTCTGAACAAAGTCACCTAAACTAAAATTAATACAAACTGGGGAAGAGTTTGTAGTATTTATGGACCTCAGGGAGTTTGCAAATCTTCTGAAAATTATAATTTCCCATGGATACAGGCAGTTTGGAAGACAAACAATAAAAAGGCCTTCCTACACTGTTCCTGCCCTGCGGCAGTATGAAGAACATAATCTTCAGTAGAAAATACCTTTTTTTTTCCTCTCTCTGCAGTAATTTGGACTTGAAGAAGAAACATTTATGGCCTGATACTATAGCTAGGACTACTTAAAACCTTCATAAAGCTAGAAAAAACAACACGAAACGCCCTCAACAAAATCATCTCCAGAAGCTACCTTTATATTCATAGAACAGAAGGCTTACAATCTTCTCTGAAATGGAGTTTTGGTTGCATTTTTATGGGGAAAACGATATTTTCTCAGATATTTGGAACTAACAGCTCACCGGCAGGATCCAAAGTCCAAATTCCAATCTAACTAGCGTGAGTTCCTCCTCCTGCCTCTCGTTTCCCCTCACCCCCACCACTCTTCTTTTGCACTGGCCAACACCAACTGCTAATTCTAGCCAGTGAAGCAGAAGTGGGGCTCATCCACATGGCCCTTGCTGATACTCAGGAAAAGGAAAAAAATCTGAATTCCCATAACAAGATACATGAGAGGCATTAGGTTAGGTCAGGTTGCAGTAAACTACCACAGCTCTCTGGCCCCAAAATCTAAGCTCCTCAACTAGTATCAACACTTAAGTGGGTGCACATGCTGGAAAGAGCCTGGATCTTCAATATCTGCACAGTTCTTCTGTGGCTTCCCAGATTTCAAATACCGCACTCAGAGCTGGATGCTCACCATTAAAAGAGGTAAAATATTATTTTGCATTAGCATTTTTTAATGAATATTTAAATCAACTCTGGGAAACCAGGTCTGAAAACATAACAGAAAGCTAGAACTTTAATGGAGACAAGCCATTATTAGTAATAAATTATACTCTGGGTAGTGTCAGATGGATGAAAGACAAAAATCTAGACAGAGGCATTAATCGTATTTTTCTTAATCTGTAACTTGAGTTAAAAATAAAAGGCTCACCATTATGACTTAAAATCTTCAGCTGCACTAATATAGCCAAATGTAAAAATGAGTATGATGTAAAACAGATTTTAAAAAGGATATTAAAAGAATCAGAGCTACAGTTGAAATCTCATATGGTTTCCCATGCTGACACTTCAAAAGGTTCACAAATGCCAACGTATAAGTCTTTCTCTGTCCAAAATCTACCTTTTTAATATTAGCCATTAACAAAATTCATTGTGTTTTGCTTCGGTGGATTTTGTGAAAAAGATATTTGATAGTTTTCACATAAAATATTGTAACAGATATTCACCGTCAGCCACCTCCAGGACAGCTGTTTTTTGAAATGAATGTTATTGCAATTACAAAGTTTCTTTTTGGTGACTCCTGTGAATATAAATATGTTCTGATTAATTTTACAGATCTGCACAAAGTGGAAGGATTTGTGAAATCTCTACAATATTACGCTCGTGTCTCAAATGAAAAGCAGCTCTAAATAAGTATACCATCTACAGAAGCTTAGGGAAGTTGGATGAGCATGACATCAGTAAGTACTGATATACCACACTGATAAAGCACAGGAGGCGATGTAGTAAAAAAGTAACCCAAGGAAAGAACATCGATGATGAATTATAAATGTCATAAATTCTGACTCATAAATACCTTGCTTCTGATTTGAATATTTTTGTGGACATGATATAGACAACTTCTGCTCAACAACGCCAGAGATACCATACCTCAGTTTTATAAATGCCTTAACACAATGAAACACTTATAGAATCATAGAATCACAGAATGTGTTGGGTTGGAAGGGACCTCTAAAGCCCATCTAGTCCAACCCCCCTACAATAAGCAGGGACATCTCTACCTCGGTCAGGTTGCTTAGAGCCCCATCAAGCCTGACCTTGAATGACTCCAGGGGTGGGACTTCCACAACCTCTCTGGGCAACACTTCAACAAGGATCTATTCTGTTTGATATTCAGGACTACAAATAAAAGCACCTTACTTTCATCTGCTCACAAAACCATGTATTATGTTTCTAGTCCAATATTACAGATTATTTGCATGCTAAATACTGCAACTGCTTTGTTCCACTCTTCCCAAGTTAAACAGGTGATACTCTACCTACTTCCTAGAATTATCATCATCTTTTATTTGAAACTATTTCTCATGTTCTTTTGGAGAGCTCAACCCTGGAATTAATTGTTAGACAAAATCATTGCATTGTTTAGTCAATATTTCATAGTCTTACTTACCTCAGTCCAAGCAATAATCTGCCCAAAGACACAGAATAATGAATCATTCAAAAATAACTGCAATATGAAAAAGCAGAAAAGCCTTTCTAGAAGAAATTAAACCTGATCCTCTAATTGACTTGTGCTGAAAAAATAACCCTTCTACTGTCAAATGAGAGTTTTACAGAAGAATTAATTTGAGAGCTCAATGAAGATATCAAAAAGAGAAGAGAGGGGGAAGAGGAGAGACCATAGAGGCGCTTCTGCCGGCGCTGTACTTATGTGAGAGACCCAGGAATCACCGTGGGTGCCTGGGAAGGGGGTTTCCCCTCACCTCACCACCCTCTCGCTGCCTGAAGAAGGGATGTCGAGCCGTTCTGGGGAAGAAGGAGCCTGTGAACTGCAAGACGAAAGAGAGAAGGTCCGTGCGAAGGAGAGGAGCCTTTGCTATTGAATTACCACTGCCTATTAGGAATGTGTTATTGATCTACTGTAAGACAGCTGAAGCTCAGGCCACTGTCTTGTTCTGTAATGCTCCAAACACATAATTTCAGTCACAAGTGGAGCCTGCTTGTAATTAAACTAACATCTGTTGATACTTAATCCATTTATTCAACTCCTAATACATGCAAGCTTTTTGCATTTAATCTCTTCTCCATAAGGACATTCTTTGACCTTGGCATTGGGCAAGTAAATGTTGACTAGTCCCAAGTATAACCTTAGGCCTCCTGCTCTTTGGAAATTAATTTTTGCCCTGGGATTCCTATTTTTCAGCTTATCAAATGATACCAAGCTAGAAGTTCTCCTTGTTAATTTTTATCTACCTATCTCTAATTGAAATATTACATGTTTTCTTTAGTCTTCACAAGTTGCATTTTCCGACCTCCAGGGCTCATAAAAAGCAAGTAAATTGTCAAAAAGTTGTATACTGGTTTTTTACCCTGTTGAACATTAACACATTATTACAAAACAAACGGGTGGAAGAAAATAAGAAACGTTCTGTGTGGATTTTCACAAGTTTTATATTCCTTTCTGATAACAGGATTTCTCTCCTTAACATCTTCCTGCAATACAAGTTTGCCAGAGGACATTTGCAGGTAGGTTTAAGGACTAAACTTGAAATCTGTTTCAGATTTGGGGCTTTTTTTTTTTTTCTCAGTAGGATGGTTAGAAGCCAGGCAAAATGAGATACCGCAGCCAGAGCAGAGAAAATTCAGGCAATCAGCCTGTGATGCACGAATCCTGTTGAAGAACGGCAGCCACCACAAGAACAAAGTACTAACACGGGATCAATAAAGACTTCTAAACTAAGCAAAAGATTTCTGAAAAGCTAGGACAGTAACAAATGTCACAGCTCACAGAACACTTTTTTCAGTACTCTCCCCCCACTTCTAAAATGAAACAAATAGGACACAACAGTCCACTGTAATTGTTACGAAGATTATATACATCAGGAACTGAAAATTGCATTTTGTGAATGAAAGGAGGCAGGAAATCAGCATTACCCAACTAATTTGGAAGGGCTTTACCTTGCAAGACATGCTTTAAAGAAAAGTGAAAATTCCATTACTTTTCTTTTTACTTTGTTTTTCCCCCGCCTTTCTTTTTACGCTGCATTTCATTGCATCATGCAGTATAAAGATTATAGTCACAGGCCCGCAGAGAACCATGTAAACAGGTGGGAATGCGTTTGGAAAAGTCACAAGATCACCCGCACCTGCAAATGAGGCACTTAAAACAGATGGCACTTGAGCTTGGCACTGCAGCCTCCTCCACAGCCCCCCCAAATATTCAGGTAATTTATTCACTGTATCTTCATTCTGCCTCTCCAAATATACAGCCGGAAACAATGGGAAATTATCCCAAAGACTGGAAAATATGTTTAAGTGCTCTGCACAAATATGAAGTTTAGATGGTATTAAAATACACACAGAAAAATTGGGGGGTTTTATTTTCAAAAAAAAAATGCAAATTTCCAGTGGAGCTCCGCAACATGATCTTCAGCTGCTTGTCAGAACTAGGCCCCAAAATGTTACAAAAAATTTATGCAGGCTTCTGTCAAAGTACATATGAAATAGGTTGGACAATTGTGATAAACCGATCCCTTGGAGTTTAGAAATACTAGCAAATGTTATCACATTTCTAAATAAAATTATCTAAGTGGTGGCAATAATGTGCCTTCATGGGTATGGGCCTAAACTGACATAAATTCCAGTTAAGCCCAGCACTGGCTCCATTCAGGAGGTTTCCATTAAACAAAGAGGAATTTAAGAAGCCTTACTGAATGATACTTCTGCTCTGTAAATACGATAGAACAGATCAGCTCTTGTTTAAGAATTTAAAGTCTTCCAAAAGTTATTTATTTAAAAGTATTTTTTTAAAACTTACTTAAATAAAAGGAAAGAGGAAAAACTTCTTTGCTGTGAGGGTGCCAGAGCCTGGCCCAGGCTGCCCAGAGAGGTTGTGGAGTCTCCTTCTCT
>JAVSBS010009460.1:111994-129719 GCA_033124195.1 Coracias cyanogaster
AGTGGTCAGGGAGATGTTGGGATGAAGGTTGGACTTGATGATCCTGGAGGTCCTTTCCAACCATAATGATTCTATGATTCAATGTTTCTTGTAACTGTTACTACAAAATGATAAGATTTAGAGTAAAATCTGTGCCTACTGAGGGTGTAAAATATTTCTTCATCTCATTCTTGATGCTAAATACAAATCTATGATGATACTTAGAATTCCTGTGAGAACAGATTTAATTAGACCCGAGAAAAGTCTTTATCAATGTTCTCATGTGTCTGAATGACAAAAATATTCCTTCTGGAGTCTCAGGAAAAAAAGTAGTTTTTAAGTGGAAATCATATTGCTTAAAGCTGGAAATTTTTTTGTTTGTTGGTTCCTTACAGGCAGTTTCCAATACAGGTAAGACCAATCATTAGATGAAAAGCCTTTATCAAAGAAAGCCCTTTGGCTATGTAAGGGGTTGATACTGGAAGGGTGTCTTGGTGGCACATCATGGGTTTTCCTAACTGGCTTGGAAAGGAAAAAAAAGGATGGATAGGATGGTGAGCAAATCAAGTCTGTTCTGCTGAACTTGGCTGAAAATTACATGGCAGTTGCCACCTGGGAATGGACAGATAAACAGCTGAGCAGACAGGCACAGTGTGCCTTCGGAATACTTCCTTTAAAAGCGACCAGTCATAAAAAAAAAAATAAAAAGCTACTACCCACAACAACCAGGCCAATACTTCCATTGGCATTTGCAATTATTAGGAATGCTTGGCATTTTTTTGAATTATCCACAACACTGGACTTCCAGATATTTATATTTTATTTTCATCACACCTCTAGTACCCAATAGCTTTGCTGCGGTGTTTTTTTTTTTTTTTCTCCGTGTTCTGGCTTTCCTTACTATGTCAGACACATGTGAGGGCAAACAATCTCCAGTTCTCGTGAGCAGACAGGAGTATCTCTCCAAGGGAAATGGACTCATGTAAACCACAGTGACCTGTCTGCTCAAAATAATAGATTTGGCAGAGTGGGAAGGGACATTTCACAATGTGCATGCAAATGGGTCTAATTGTACAGGCACTTCAAAAGTTCTCTTTTAAAACTGGTGCTGTTTGTTTATGAAAAAAGTGAACATTTATAGCTGAAGATTTAAGGTGAGTTTGGGTTTCTACTTCTTGTAATTACCATTTGAATAGGGAAGGACCATCAGTTTCTCTGAGTTCTTCCATGTAAGCGCTACCTGTGGTCTGATAAATATAACCGCTTAACAGTTTGATATTGAGATTAGGGTATCTAGTCTCTAGAATTAGCAATTTATATTCTGTGTAGATGCTATAGTAGTTGCTGCGTTTAAATTATTTATGCAAAGAAAGAGTACTGTTGTGTTCTTTATTACAAATCACACCGACTGCATACTCAACAAGGGTAGAATTTTCCCTCTGAAATTCTGCTGTTTTCAAGAATATATCTTTATCTTGTCACTGACTGCATACTGTGATGAAGATGAATTGAGATGACAGAGCACTGTACCTTTTATTGACTCTGGAAACAGTATCAGCTTTGTGCAGAGATAGGAGAATCTACCAGCAGCAGAGAATTGCCCTTCAGTCAGTCATTAGTACTTCTTGTAGACTGTAGAACCAAATCCTTCAGGGAATGAAACCAAGTTCAAACCATGAGGTGTGCCTGGCAATACAAATCTGCTTTTAAGAGGAAGACAAGTTCTGAAGAGGAATCCTTGTAGTTTCCCATGGAAAACAAAACAAAACAAAACAGCACTGACAGCTTTTTAAGAACAAGTTGAATAGAAGTAATGCTTGTGGAAGTAAGCAAATTACAAACAGATTTCAGTTTTCCAGAGTGGTTACTCAGTTTGGCATACTAAGTTCTTCAAGCAGAGAAAATTCTCTGCCATCTGTAGATCAGTCACTCCCACAGTTTCATACGTATCCACTTACAGTTCTATTTGTTTCTAAAAGCCTTAAATACAGTTCTTCCTGGATAAATGGCATCAACCATGTATAAATAAGAACAGAATTTCTCACAGAAGTACAGCTTCTTTATATATTTTCCCACACCCTGCTCTCTAGACAGATCAGATAGTAATTATTTGCATTATTTTTAGATTTTTTTAAGATCAAATCTAAGTAAAATTTCGTTTGATTTTTCATGTATAGCCTAACATAAAATTAGCTTTTAAACTTTGCTGATTTGAAATTAGCCCTTAAATTTGTACAGGTTGATGGCTGGCTGTCACCTCTTTTGTACAATCCCTTTAGATTTATTTTCTCCCTCTTTATTTAGAAAAACATGCCAGTCTTTAAAAGATTGCTTTAGTTCTTGCTGTTCTTCCATGGGACCTATCGTAGGATAGAAGCATGTTCCTGGCCAAGGCTATGTTGCCAAATCTCTCTGTGCTGGTCTAGTCCTCTCCAGCTATGTCCCACTCCAAAAAGCATGTAAGCTCTGAGTGAGCACAAATAAATGTCTGCTACCTGTCTGGTACCTGATGTTCTGCTACTGTTCCTGATAGCATGGATCTAGTTACACTGCTAAATTTATTGGAGTCATGTAGATCTCTTTCCTCAATAATTTTATTGTCCTTTTTATTTCCCTTATCTTATCAAAGTTTTATATATATGACTAGAAATCCCAAGCTGTAATGTTCTCTGCTGGTAAGGCTTTATTACCAGCCTCTGGATCAAAAAAAAAAAAGTGGGGAGGAGCAGGTGTGGCATGAGGAGTTTGAGTACTCAGTCTTAAGTGTGATTAGAGAGGCCATGAAAATCTAGTAAGACTAGTAACAGGGAACTTCATCTATCCACTTGTAACATGCACAAATGTACAGTGTCAGTGGAAACTATTTCTTGACACTTTTAAGTGGTTGCCTCTTAGAACAGATAGTTGCAGAGAATGGCAATGGTGACTACTCTTGCTTAGTCTGAAGTAACTAACTCACCAGAAAGTTCATTCAAGTCACAGCTGCAGCTGAACACCATAATAAAGTTCAACACCTGAAGGAGAGCAAGAGACACAAGCAGAAAATATGTTATAAAAGATTACAGTTAAAGGAGGAGTTGTAAAAAACACAAATCCCATATGTAAACCAAAGTCTTTAGAAGTTGCAACAAATTTTTAAAGAAAAATAACTGTTTATGGAGACACATAAATAGCATGAATCACTGCTTGTGGCAGAAGTTACGTCAAGTCATGCTTTGTCCAAGATGAGGAGTGGGATTTACTGGCTAAGGTGTAGAACGTCACCAGTGCAATTGCACTGTTTCTAGAAGTGACCCAATGTTTCAGAATGATGCTGGTCGTTGCTGTGTTGGTATACAGGTCTGAGCAGGCTAAGCTCAAGGGCTTTCGCATAACACAAAATTTTATCAGAGATTAGACAGGCCATTAAAAAGGTATGCGTGGTCTTGGGTGTATGTGGGAGAATTTAAAAAGTAAGGATTATTTACCTTCAATAGTAGGTAAATAAGATGGGATGTGACAAAGTGCACAGATATTTGAATTTACTTTCATTTGAAGATAACAGCTAAGTGCTAACAACTAGGTTGAGATCTAAAGAGGAGAATGAATCCTGAGATTATTTGACAATGTTTCTGATGTATTCTTTTATAGTCCTCTGTGACAACTGTGAGATATGTAATATGGTCCTGGTTACAAGGACCATATATCTTGTATAGCCATTTCTATGTTCCTGTACAAAAATGTTCTCTAATTAAGTAAGCATAACAATGGTATTAATTGATGTAGGCCACTTACTGCTGGCCCTTTTGTGTAGAGGATTTATCAGGTCAGAAGGGGAAGGATCCCAAAGTGTTCTGAGCTCTTGAGCCAGGAGAATGTCCCAAAGGGACTATTCTGATTGGTGCAAGAAAGAATAGACCCAATCAGATGCAACTTAAGGTGAAAACAGCATCCTGAAATAGTCAAGAGGCAAGACAAAATTTTGTTACTGTTTTTTGTCCTCTTTTTACCGGAAATTTGGAGAGCTGGCCAAGAAAAATGAAAATGTTGCCAAGATATGATGGAGCCAAAGAGGAAGCTAAAGTTTAGGCAGGTCTCTTGTGACACTTTTATATTCTTGGCCTTAGGGGAAATCCGGGCCAGTGGAAGCCAAAACGAGAGCTGCCATAGATTTGCTCAGGGCAAGGCTTGCATACCTTGTCCTGCTCTAAACAAGTGTTATAAATATGTGTGCCAAACTGTGTCCTTGGGCACAGGGACAAAAGCTACTCTTAGCATGACTTGAATTCATCCCTTCAGAGGTGAAAGCTTAGACCACTAATAGCTGGTGCCGAAGAGTAACTTCAACCCCTCGTCTCCCCAGGGAAACAAGACATAATTATATAATTAGTGACCCCTTTCACATGTGTTAATATTATTTATCACTCATGTAATAATACATTTTCAAGCCAAGAATGAGCACCATTTCCATCTTCCCTGTGGAACAAACAGCAAAATATTCATTTCCACAGTATGGGTGAATGTCTTACAGTTCGTGCAGATAGGGAAGTTGATGTTTGTTTGTATGCATGTATTGCTGCTCTACAATTGACAGAGATGCTTCATCATATTATTCTTTCTCTTTTTAGAAAGGAGAAATAGGCCTTAATGAGGTTTCTTTTCTCAAGGCCAGATTTTTGACTCCTTACTCACCCATTTGTTATTCACTGTTTTAAGGAACTTGAGCTTTAGCAGCTGGAGTTCTGCATGGTGCCAGTGAAACTCCTGTAGTGTTCACTGTACTGAAGTTGTTGATCATGGTCAACTAGACTGAATAATTGTCATCTGAAGAAATAGGACACTCACATCTATATTTATTTGTAACTAAAAGCAGAACAATTTTGATACCAGTAGTATTAAAAAATTATTATCGGTTTTAAGAAATTTGTGGTAATTTTCTGAATTTTAGATTAAGGATTCATCCAGTTATGAAAAGAAAATGGATATTAAATTGTTAATCCTAGTGAGACACTGCTATGTAATAATGTTTTGTCCTAATGAATTTATTTTCTTAAAGCAAATCTCTTGATTTATTCTAATATTCATTCACCTAAGTTAACCTCTAGTTGTATAAGTGTGTTTTCATTTATTTAATATGCTACTGCAGCCTGCTATGTGGAAAGTATTTGCAATACAGTTTTTAATCTTTTATAAATACTCTTTGGATGTTGATAAGGTTAACAAAAAGGAGATATGAAGTATTGTTTTAAGGGAACAAACACAGGTGAGAAGCTATTCACCTTACAACATGATTATGACATGATTATTAATTTTTTAAGTAGTAAGAATATGTAGCTGCATATATTAACAGCCGTTACTGGTTTGTGTCTCAGAAATATAGCTGTAATGCCTGTCCAAACCAGAATCTTCATGCTTTATTGAATTTTCTGCTTATAAGCAACAATTATTTAAAATATAAAACCCTTTTTATTTATAAATCACTAATAAATACATTTGGTATAACCATATGACAATTTTCTACAGATAGCAAACATTTTAAGTTCAACCACGCAACGTTTGTTTGTTTCAGCACTCGTGGAAGACTATGTACTTGTAAGGGGGAGAAGTGAGATAGCTGATCACAAGTGCATGTGTAAGAATGTCTGGAGGTCCTATTCAAGTCCTGTCAATGACTTTATTTTCCCTTGCCATATTGCTTCAAATTCACCATCTGTGAAAAGGTGATAATACTTCATGTGTCTTATGGGAGCTGTGAAACTTCATCAGAGCTTGATAACACAAGAAATTAGCTATTCCTGAATAATTCCACATGAGAACACATTTGTGAAGTTAATGGTGCTGAAAGTAAAACGCATTTCAAATTGGAATAGTTATTGCATTCAAAAAAACACTCTTCTTTAATCCAAATAAATTTTTAACTGGGCCAACACATTAATTCCCTAGAATTATTTTAAAGTGTTTAACATGAAATTCAGGAGATCACAGAAGCACATCTTATTCTCATGTGCTTAGAATACTATATATGAAATCACTTAAGAATGCCCAGCTGATCTCTACAGAGTCTTCTAAAAGTGTGTACATGAATATTGTCTTAAGTAGTAGTGTTCTGCCAAAGGAAGTCATGTATTTGACAGTTATTATTATTCAATTTCTAGCAAAGAAGCTTTATGACAACTTTAAAAGAAATTTTGTCATGTTAATGAATAGTCTTTTGACATTACCTTCATAATTTTAAAACAATTCTCTAGTAGCATTATGGTGTGGTTTTGATGAAGGTTTTGATAGGAAAACAACTTGTCAATTCTCTGAAGATAGTCATGAGAAAAATGCAAATGTTGCCTGCAGTTACACTGCAATAAAGTTAATGACATTATAAGTGGTTTATTTGCATTGCAATTCTAACACAGCTTTAAAAAGCAAAGCTCTTTCCCAAAGAGGCTCTTAAAGTCTCTGTTAATTCAAGGTGCTGCCACCTTGGCATTACCACACATATGATACTGCATTGGCTTGCGCTGGTTATGTAATCCTGTGCCAAAACACGTTGACAGAAATGTATGGGTGCTTAAGAATAAGATTGACCCAATGATGTGAAGTAGCAAATCACAACTTGTACAACATATCTGGATTCTTCTACAGACTTTTATTTCCAGATTTGTGTTGTTGCTGCAAGACAACATAGATTTAGAGGGCCCTTTGCCATGGAGGGATTTCTCCATATGGAAATTACTATGGATTTGACTGGTATGGATTTAAAGCAGAATGGCTATTCTGAGGTAGTTACTCATAAAGACAAAAAAGAAAGCTTTTGTCCAGTTAATCTTATTGAGATGTGTAAGAAAACAGAGTTTTAGACTAGAATAGTTGCATGTAGGGACCTATTTAAACTGTACCTGAATGAGAAGTGCTGGGTGAAAGATCACCACTTCTGATAGTGCTGGCTTTCCTGCAAGGAAATCAATATTATTTCAAGACTCCTGACTTCCCCATTTCTCCTCACTGGCATAAAATTTTATTCCACACAGTTCCACAGTAAATACTTACCCAATGCTACTTCGCATATGATGACAAATTGGACTAGAAATGGTCATGGTACCTCCTGGTAGGGAGGTCGTTGTGTTTCCTGGGCTTATCTGCTGGCAAATGTGGCTGGAGTGTGCTGGGGCAGATTTTCAGCCGCATAGTGTAGTCTTCTGCCATGACAATTAGAGCACATATGGAAAAATGGTGGCTGCTTACATTTTTCCCCTAAGGCAAGCAGCTGGCAAATGCTCTCCAATCTTGTAAAGGTGCAGGGCTGCTTGAAAGTCAGCTGTATTTGTGGCCTGAAATCACTCAGAGTTTTGTGAAAACATACCAGCTTCCCTCTGTTCCAGCGTGTGAGACAATCTACCCTGGGTCAGACCTCACCATCACCTGTTCCTGCCCACCAGGTCACAGGTAGGAGGGCTGCAGGGGTTTGTGTGTTGGATTTCATACCAAGAGTGCCTGGAATAATGAAGAGTACAGAGTTCACAGGTCACATGCAAGTAATTGGCAGTTTGAACAGGGCAAAGGAAAAAGCTGCCCAGTTTGTGAGTTGCAGCAGGCAACCTGAGATGGAGACAAAATTAATAGGTCAGACACAAAGTGAGAGACTTCTCACAGCTGTGATTGCCTGCAGCCTGTTTCCCATATTACTGGAGGAGAACAAAAAACCCTACACTTTGAGCCTGTGCACCTTATTGTATCTAATTTATTCCCTAGTGACTAAGCAGACAAAATAGGACCACCATTATGAGTCTTTTTCAGGTGTGTACTTTAGAGTCCCTTCCTTTTTATGGGGTCCTACCCTACTGGATTTTTATATCTGAATATTTTTAATTCCCTGGGACAAATTGGGTTGCCAACTATAGTTCTAGGTGGACATCTGGGTGAAAATAGGGATTTAGTGAACAATAACCTCTGTATGGATGGTTTTGGAGGCTTTAAAGGATTTTGAACCAACTTCAGTGGGTGACAGATGAGTTAGACATTCACAACAACTTTGATTAGGGGATTCAGTGGTGTGATAGACTGAATTTGAAGGAAACTTGTAAGAAATTACACCTGGTTCCTTGAGCATATTCATGAAATGGAAGGCTCTGGCTTATACAAGGCCATGAATAACCTTAGGTCTGGAATGAGAAACTTCAAGAAGAAATTGGAAAGGAGGCAAAGATAATTGGGTGGACTGCTAATAAGGAAAGTGTGGAGTTGTGACAGGGTGAGCCATTTTCAGCCCTGAAAATACTGGTAGGGTGGGTGTTTGGACGAGTGAGGGCCTGGCGGTCTTTGTTACGACAGGGATCCAGAGATTTAGTGCTTTGAAGACACAGTAATGTCAGAGGAGATTTTTCTAGAGTCATTCTAAACTGTTCAGCATCCTTTGTTCTACACTTTAGAGAAATGAGATGAACAAGAGTTTAGTGTGCAGCCCTTCATTGCTAATATTTTTATTAGACTCCACTTTGACATTTTAAATACCAACATACAGACCACAGAAATGATTCTCTCTCTGCCTCACAGCCACTCACATGCACATATTACCTCCACTATTGTAATATTAGAAGTCCAGAATCCCAGTCAGAAGCCCTGACTCTGGATGTTGCAGAAGCTGAGCAATTGCTTGATAGTATCAGCAGAGTTGGTACTTGCAAAAAGACATCACAAAAGTTAAAGTGCAATCTTGTCTTTTACTACAGGCACTTTGATAGTTCTTGCTGTTGTTCAAAAGGACTTTTTTAAAGGCACTGAGTACTTTAGTGAAATGTTTGGACAGTGAGCTTCCAGAAACTGAAGTGTAGAAGGCACCTTGTTTATACAGAAACCTGATTAGTATTCTTTGGACACCATCCATCTCACTGGATATTATTGCAGAGCTGTTGACAGGATGTGTTTAACTGATCAGGCAGGTCTAAAGTAATTTTTTTTTCTTTGAAAGAATAACTTGTTTTGGAAACTATTCTGCTTTCAATGAAGTGAATCAACAGTAGATGAAAAGGGTAGTTTATTGGTTAGGGGAACAGCAGGATAGTGTTCCTACTCTGAGTTTAGGAGTGTATATTAGATACTTTTTATTTTATGTGGGTTTGTTGAATGCTTTTTCTTTTCTTTAAATAGGAGTGTTAGGGCAGAAAACATAAATCTTCCTTCAACAAAAGGCTTCTATTTTCTATATGCATATAAAAAAGGACATCATGGAATAAAGTCCTTGAGCATCAGTTTTACCAAACATACTTAGATCAAATAGGATGTTTCCAGATTATAAAACAAGTGATCGTAACATTTTAATAGATTATATTTTTTGCTGTGAGTCAATATTAATTACATTAATGTTCCTGCATAATGACCCGTGGTGTTGGAGTTGACTTTTTTGGCAGAAGAGTAAAATCAAGATCTTAATCACTTGTGGTGAATAAAAATAGTCTCTTGATGATATTTTCAAAAGGAAGAGAGATAGCGCCATTGTTCTATCCAAATTCCAGCTCTGCTAATTGCATTGTGCTTATCTACATTAAGCCAACTGTATATTCACATGAATACATAGATTAACTGTTAGCAACTGATATGTTCTATCTTCATATTTTTAGGTATTACCAAATTGACATCTAAATACTGAAGTATGTTCTTGGGCCTAGTCCACCTCATTCTGTTACTCAGGAACCTGGCTTCACCTCTGCACAGAGTATTTCTGTGGGTAACAAGAGACAAAGCAAGGTAAGAGTTATTCCTCTGTTGCACTTCTTAAATCACATCAGCTACAAGGTAACTTGTAGCAGCAGAAGAAAACAAAACAAAAAACACCCTCAACCTAGCAACAGATATGAAAACTGGAAAATACAAAGGTTAAGATGTGTCAAAAGTAAAATTATACCTGTAATCTTAATTCATTCCTCTAAAAAAATGCTTTTAGTTCTTTGATACATTTGCTATGAAGAGTGAGAAGTAAGTGAAGCAGAAAAGATCAGGACAGTAAGAAGGTTTCAGTCAAGTTTAAGGCTATTGGATATTGGAGACCTTGTTGGCATTTTCCAGAGTGCTCAGAAGTATACACACCTGTAAAAGTGATGTGTTTTTTTCTTGTCACACAACCTGTTTTCAGCCAAGCAGTCAATTTTTTTTCAGCTTGTTTGTCATTATTTTCTATTAATTTCCCTTTGTATGTGTAGGTTGAGACCCTTAACTCTCACTTCCTATATTTTTAAAGTATATTTATTCGATTTCAATATTAATTTATATCTATACTTGTAATAAAAGTTAAATAATTTTCTTTGCTAAGTAAAAACATGATCATGCTGACTACAATTGTTATATCAGTGGGTGAAAAATGTTAGATTGGTGGATTCACAGCCACCTGCCATCACTTCTGTAATTGTGTTTCATAATGAGAATTTTTTAAAAGATAACCTAAACTACCTAGGCTAATTCTATGATATTGTGTCCTTCAAAAACAATAGCAAAATGTTAGTGCCACGATCAGGGCATCTTTGCAAAAAGTTTCAATATTCAGGAATATTTTGCACAGACCTTTCCACATTTCTCTGTGTACCCTAGAGAAAACACCGAAGTAAAACTACAGAAGCTTCTAGGGAATACACTTCAAATACACAACATCACTCAGGGGATATACCTAGTTATGTGCATCTTTGAAAAATAAATCTCACTTTCTCCTGTTCATTCTTAGTGCATGAAAATTTTCCAAACATAAACCAAACCCAAGAATTATTCTAGTGTTAAGAAAATGTGAGTAGACTGTTTTAATTCCCTAAAGATCTCCAGAAAAATTTTAAGCCTAAAAGAATTATAGACAGAAATGGGGCTGGTTCCAGGCATTATTTTCTGAAAAGATTAATTAAAAAAAAAATAAATCTATATTTCCCAGAAAACATGCCCTTGCTAGTATTAAGCATAACATTAATATTACCTAGTCAACAGGATAAGAATGAAAACAGATCAAGTGTAACACTCTGAAATATCATTTTTTCAAGGAGTGCGTTAATATTGTTTTTAAAGTAAAACATTGCGTAGTTGCTAAATAATTTTATCAGGTTTTGTGTTCTTCCGTATTAAATCTTGTATTGCCTTTGAGTGCCTTTTAATAATCACGAAGTGTGCCAAACTATTTATAAAAGAAGCATACATGCATGCACACTATCAACATTATAATCACACAAGCCTAATTACAGTTATTGGTATTTTTTTAGCACTTAGCTATTAAATTCTTCCTTTTGCAAGCCCTGACATTTCCTTCTGTTGTGTTCCAAGAGGAAGAAACAAAACCACAAAGCTACTTCTTCCCATACATCTCGCTTCCTCACCTTTGTGAAACTCTGGCAAACAGAAGAAATTCCAGCTCAAGGCTTCTGACATTCCTTCTGAGTCGCATTCAAAACTGAAACCCTTTCTCTACTGCAGATGCTGCAAAAAACGACTAAGAGATTTTTTACTTACCCAGAAGAAGAAGATCTCTTAAAACATGAAAGATTGCAACACTCATGTTCTTTGCCCATATACACATCTCCACATACCCTAATACTCTAAAATCCTCTAAAAATTTCAAATGATCTTAAATTCCTGGCTCTCTTTTAGAAGTTTGCTGGTTTTAAGTAACTAAAGCTAAAACTTCGGCTGTGTTTCGGGTGAGATTCTTGACCAGAGAAGTGGAAGGGCCTAGATAAACAAATTGAAAGAAGTGAAGAGAAGTCACAGGATAAGGCCATTTTCAATTCAGTTCAGTCTTCAACTGAATTAAAGCATGTATAAATAATATTCATCTCTGTCTTCTTGCTCCCAGTGCTGGCGCATGCCGTTGGTGAAAATACTTATAAATTCTGGTCCCTATATCCCAAAGTCTATTTTGTTCAGGCAGTGAGTTATGGTGCTTGCAAAAGGCACAATTTTACAATAGTGGAATCAAAAAAAAATCATAGAATCATAGAATCATTCAGGTTGGAAAAGACCCTTGGGATCATCGAGCCCAACCATCAACCCTACTCTACAAAGTTCTCCCCTAAACCATATCCCCCAACACCACATCTAAACGAAACAACTATGTTGCAAATTCCTCCCTTTTTAATGGTTTTGTATTTGAAAATTGTATATATATATTTTATATAGTCTATATTTAAGAAAAAAGAGTCATTAATTTACAATGGGGAAAGAAACCGAAAAGAAAATAAGGACTTAACATTGGGATCTGGACAGCAATACATAGGCTGTTTGTTACTTGATCCCACATGAAAGAAAAACTTAAACTCATTTGGTTGAAGCCATGTCTGTATAGACATAACGACCCTTTCTGACATGTTTATTTTAGCTCTGTTTTCTTAGCTAAAATGTCAGTAGATCAGGTTCTAAGAATTTTGTTCTAATGAACTAAAATTGAAAAACAACCCAGGATTTTGTTAGATCTTAATTGTGAAATTCAGCTTTCATCTACATTCCCATTTCTGTATAACAACCTATTGTTTCTCTAGAATAATTCCTTTTTATAAAAAAATCTCACCTGCTTAACTTTTACTGCATGAACATACGTACCACTACCAAAATTATACCTCTATGTCTGGGAGTTTGTAGTACAGACATTTTAAAGGTATGGACACACAGCTGAACATAACTGAATTAGAGCTACTAAACAAATGAAACAGTCTATCTGTCCACCATCATGCTCTTAGCATGCCTCAACGCTGAGCTTATGCATTTTTTCTCACAACCAGTACAGGACAGAACAATACATAACTGGTGAATAACGTCAGCTCAGCTGCTAGCATGCAAATAGTTGAGTTGGGGTGAGAGGGAAACGTGTATTCTTGAATCCATAAAATTATTTATGAAAATCTGGAAGAGAAACTGCTTTTACAAAAGGAAAATAAACACAGACTAATATTGTTAAAGTCTTAAATCCAAAATAGATTTCCCTGACATTCAGATTAGGGAATGGATTGCATGTTTGCCTGACAATTAGGTAAGCATGGGCTTTTTTATGCCATGCCCCCATCCATATTCATACTTCTTAAAATGTAAATGGAAAAGAGAAGGAATGTGCACCTCTCAACACTATTGCTTGTCTTACCTCTAGGTTCCACAAGCAGCTGTATTTACTAAACACTTTGAGAATAATAATAACCTTTGCTACAATGTTTGAGGTTCTGTTGTGAAGATCGAGTTCTAGAAAATGACACCCTGAAGTAAAACCCAGCACTGCTTGAAATCTCCTCTGTGGGTCTGAGCTTGTTACTCAGCAGGTTTACTTTGCTGACAGTGATATAAAGCCAGGCAATACAGCGTGTTAAAATATAAACATTCTGATGAAATAAGTACAAATCAAATGCAAAAGCATAGCTGGCACTTCTGAGTATAAAACATTATGTTGCTGCTAAACTGTCTATAGATATTAGAATCAAACATGTCTGACAGTGAAAGAAGTCCTTAGGTAACGTAGCTAGCACCATGTCAAACGGAGAATGAAACCATCTTTCCGTTACATACAATTACTGATAACTGAGGCAAAATTTCTGTAAACAAAAAGACTCTTGGGAAACAGTATTACAAAAAATCTTTAAAAAAAATAAAAACGTTCATTTTAAAGAGCAGTAAGACATACAGAGCATAGCTTTTCACTTCAGTTTTGATGATTAAGCTATGCAGTTATATATAGAATTTAAATAGAATGCTATGTGGGGTACCCTTGAACAAAGAAACATTTTTTAACTTTAAGCTTAGCTTAATGCTATGACTTCGCTGTCTCAAGAAGGTAGTGAATATCTTGTTGTCTACTTGGTGCTTTGATATAAAATACAACTCTTTTTGGTAGCATTTAATTGTTATTTTATTAGATTTCTTGGTATGATTTTGTAGTGTGTTAGTGTTAGAACTAGTCATAAATATGGATCCAGCTTGCACGTAAATAAGGTGCACAGAAAGAGTGAATTAATACATGTTAACAGAGGGAAAAGCCATGGAGAAAGGAGGGGTGAGGGGGCAGGGGGGAGCACGGGAAGAGATTAAGTGAGACAGAACCAGCAGGGTTCCAGATCAGGAGAAAGAACAACTTGTTGGGACCAGGAAGAGAACTTCTTCACTGAAGGGGATAAAATAAAAGGAAACAAACTCTCCAAAATGCAATTTCCACTCCCTAAACTAAGGATGTGGCTTTAACATGTTTATTTTTAAATGTTCAATTTTTGACAGGCTTCTGAAAGTCACACAGAGTTAAACCATGTTTCATTGTCAGCCACACCACTGAAATTTTTGTGGTTAATTAGCAGGTGATATTACCAGAGGGAAGGCTTTAGAGGTCTTTTCTTATCCTAAACAAGTCAGAGATGTTGACATAAGGTATATTTTATACTTTTTAACCAGATACTTTATAAAAAATTCAATTGTTAGTATACGTTATTAAAAAAAAAGCACATTCATATTATTTGCTAGAAATAAATAAAAATTGCAATATAGTTCTAAGATGAATGATAAAATAAAGTTAAATTATTTGTTTCCTATTTTTAATATATTTACCCCCTGAATAATGATTTTAAAAATCAGTTTTCTATAACTCATTAGCTATTGCTTTAGCCATAGTTTTCAAACTATAAACCAATCTGTTTTACATATTGTTCATGAACACTATTGTGAGAAAAGCTTACAGGTTAAATCAATCATTAAGGAAAGAAGACAGTTTAAGTAGCATTTAAATAACAGCTGTCAAACTTCCTTCTTTGGAAATATCTTTTCAATGATTTAAATTATACATATTAATCATTCAGTCATATTCAGCAAAATGACTAACATTATGAGTTAAAAATGTTCAGAGAACACTTCTTACTTCATCTTTTATTTCTTCTTCTTATATTACCAAAGGATACACACAGCTTCTGGCTAGTGCTCTGATTTTTTTTTTCAGAGAAATTTTCTATTGAAATCAATGTGAGGCTTTCCCAATGAAGGAATTCATTATGAGGTTGAACACACGGCTTAAGTGGCCTAGGCTCTGTTGCTACAAACTGGTGTTTTCCAAAGACCGAGTTTGAATAGCTCCAAAACCACCTTGCATTTTTTAATTAGTTCCATTAAAAATATCTTAAATTTAAATAGATGGATCTGACAATGATATATTTGTGGTTGCTTAGGCAGCTTTTCCAGTGGTACCTCTCTAGTACAATGAGAGATTGCTACCAGCTGATGCCTGTTTACCTATACTCACCAAAGGGACAGTTTGAAATATAATTGCTCCACATAAGCATACAATTGGTCGTATCGTCATGACTGGCAACAAGAGGTATTTCTGTTGGCCAACTCATGAGGAAGATTATGGACAGGAGAAGAACAAAAATTAAATTTCTGTTAAATTTTTGTTAAGGGGAGACCTCATCACTCTCTACAACTACCTGAGAGGACATTGTAGAGAGGTTGGTGCTGGTCTCTTCTCATAGGAAATTAACAATAGAACAAGAGGGAATGGCTTCAAGCTGCAACAGGGTACGTTTAGATTGGACATTAGGAAAAAAATTTCATGGAAAGAGTAGTTGGTTGAGTCACCATCCCTGGATGTGTTTAAGGGTCGTTTAGATGTGGTATTGGGGAATATGGTTTAAGGGAGAACTTGTAGAGTATGGTTGATGGTTAGACTCGATGATCCCAAGGGTCTTTTCCAACCTGAATGACTCTATGATTCTATGAAAGACCTCAGGGGAGCAATGTCTGTATCAGCACTGTTGATGCCAGGTTAAGTTACTTACTGTAGGGACTTCATCATACTTAATGTAAGGTCACTGTCACTCGGAGTTCCTTCTGTATTCAAGGGATGAAGACAGGCACTCTAAGAGCCTGATTTGTGCTCTGAACTTCAAACCTCTGAAGAGGGTGTTTGAGAGATCTCCCTCTCCCCACTGACTATAGAGGGGACCTCAGCTGACCAAAGTGTTAACTTCTGTACTTCAATTTCTGGTAGATTTGTGACTCCACAGATGCCAAATTTGTGCTTCAGCCTCAGCCTCTTCTCTTGAGAAACACTAACTATGAATATCACAAAGCCCCAGCCTTCCAGTCCTGAAGTATATGTCCTTTGGGAATGCTGACTAAGCTGATTTTCATTTTACAGGTATATTAACACAGGCATTAAGTCACCAATGTGTTGTTCACTTCCAACATTAGATAAGAAAGAGTCCAAAAACCAACTCCAAATCAATCTATCTACATGCATCACTTTCACAATAGGCAGGAGCAACTTGTGCCAGGTAAGGAGCCAACCCATAGAATTATTTCTCTGAAATACAGGTTTAGTTCCTTGTTCAACCCAAGTACACTGACTTACTGCTTTGTCTAACACAGCATGGGAAGGAAATACAGAGCAGAATCTTCCATCTTCAAAACTTCTCTGGATAAACAGGATCAAAAAAAGTTATCATTTCCTGTAAAAGAACATAACAAGGCAAAATAAAGACACTAAGACCAAGAGAAGATTTTAAGCGGTGCCGAAACAAAAAAAAAGTCTTGATGAAGTTATTGGATACCTTTCTGCTCTTTGTACCTTCAGAAACCTTCTTTATCTACAATAAGCTGTTCACAGAGCATCAGTCGATTAATAAAAAATTATTCTTATTTTCAACAAAACAAAATATCTTAACCAAACTGATTTGTAGAAACTTGTCAAACTTTTCCATGAGGTGAATTTTATGGGAAAATAGAAATACTTTTGTTTTAATATTTTCAAAGAAGTCTGAACTATTTCAGTGAACCTTTATTTTACTCTTCCTGCAGAAATGTTTTTGCTACACTTCTCATCAAAATAATGGATTGAAAATGTGGCTAGCTACTTTATTCCAGTAAGGAAAGAAACATAAGATAATGCTGTGGCTTGAAATATTTCTACAAAGCAGGCTGAAAGTGGGGTTTTTTTCAGTTCTTGTGACAACATGCACATACATTGTCTTATTCTTGGCAAATGCAACCTTACCAAAGCAAAAACAAAGGTTCATACTGGTGTCTCAAGGGAGAGACATATAAGCATCACAAGAAGATGAAATCTGCCTGCCTAAAACCAGGTACTGTCACGGGTGCAAACTAGCAATGATCAAAATAATTTTAATTTCCCAAAGTTAATATAAAAACAAAACATCAGAAAACCTTAGTTATCATTTTGAAATTGCTCTCCAGTGCTAAATTTCTGCCCACAGCATGGTTTTATGGAGGCTGTAGTAAGCCCAGAAAATGAGTTTTGTAAAAATGCTGCCAGAAAAAGATCCTGCACATAATAATGCAAATGTGTTTTCTTATTGCTTTACAAAACTCCTTAGTGCTGAAGGCTGCCTCAGTGACTTGTGAGATGACACCTTCTTCATTACAAACATTCTCATGGACATAGAAAAGCAATAGTTGCAGTTCATGTGGCTTGGTAGAAATGGCAGCAACTTGGCTGCCTCAGCCTGTTGAAATTCTGTGGCTGATCAAAGTGCAGTTGTTTTCTAATTGCCAGTGGAAGAGTTCAAAAAGAAGCCAAAAACAGTCCCCCAAAAACACTGAACTGTAGCACATCTGGGAATGTATATGAATTCATATGGTATATGAATTCTTTCATATTCTAGATCCATGAACTTTAAAATTGGGATCTTGTCTTTAACCAGAGTACATGCATATATATAGGTGTATGTATAAATACTGGTGGTGGTAATAGACAGCTGAAGTGCTGGGGCCCAAGTTGTGGGCCCCAAGTTGGAGTTGACCTGTGAATGAGTCACAACCTAGCAGAATGTTT
>JAVSBS010009461.1:0-12750 GCA_033124195.1 Coracias cyanogaster
GCCCCGTAACGGCGACAAGCCACTCCCGGCTCCCACTGCCTCCCCTCGTCCCCTTCTCCTGCCGCCGGGCTGGCGGCTTCTGTTCCCTCCAAAAATCCACCCACCTCCCCCTGCGAGGGCAGGAACTGGCTCCCGGCTGCCTTCTAGGGTACCCGCCCTGCGGCTGGGGAGCGCAGAGCCCTGCCGGGCCCGCGGCCCGCCGCCGGCCTAGTCCCCCGGAGGCGCCGGGCCTCGGCGTTTTCTTCTCTCCCGCCGAACGTTTTCGGGGGGCGGGGGGTGTCCCGCGGGAATAACCTCGGTTTTTCCGCTCTAGCTGAGGATTTGGTGCTTCTGTCGTCAGCTCCGACCTGCACTTGCCTTGGTGAGGGCCCTCCCGGCGGGACGGCGGCGGTCGCAGCCGCCCCTGAAACGGGCTGGAACGGGGCCAGGTTGAACTCCCGCGGTCGCCCCTCGGCGTAGGGGGTGGGGGAAGCTTGGGTTTTTGTCTCCTTGAAGATGGTAAACGTAAACGCTTTCTATACTTCATCTATCCTTGTGGGAGTGTGTAGTTTTTATTTCCTTTTCTAGAATGGTGATTTGCAGCATAGGGGCTGGGCAGGTAAGGTCTCTGTGAAAGGGAGCGAAGAAAAACAAAGCATTTGTAAGAAATGGTACAGGTTTTTGTGAATGAAAGGTCGTGTCTTGTCCATGGTCTCAAAACAATAAAAATGTTTTGCATTGTGGTGGTTTTTTTACTCTGAAGTGGTCTCTGAAAGGAGGTGACTGGCCTGGTCAGCAATTCGCATCAGCAGCAGGTAGGAATATTGGCATCCAGAGAACCGAGGAAAGAGCTTACATCCGATAGCTGGAGGGAAGGTCTCAAGGTCCAAATACTGATTTCTGGCCACCAAGGTCTCATCTGCTCTCATAACTGCTGGCCTGTCACGCTGATTCAGGTGCTTACCTACAATTCTATACACTGCCATGGATTTCATTAGGTGTATATACAGTTAAAACCTATAGTAGTTTCTGAAGAATCTGACATCCTCATAAATTTCTGATGTTAAAGGCTACTTTGTGGCTGAACTTGACCTGGCCCAGAGATTATATTGTATGGCTTTTAAATAAGTGTACTACTGTCAGCAGGCGATCTGCAGAATGGTTCTGTCCAGGTCCCGAATCTATTCTCACTGTCATACAACATTAAATCTTGCCATTCAGCCCCTGAGCAGACTGTTACGCTATAGTCCGGTCCATGGTCTCCAGTTGAGATTTATGAAGGGCTGAGGAGGGGGACAGTCAGGGCACCTTTCCTCTTTAGAAGCTATTACCCAACAGAGCTAAGTGGTGTAGCTGTGTGCTCGCCTGCATACTGCTCTTTGCACTGTAGTCATGTCAATCTGCAGAACATCAGTCAAAAATCCATGATGTCTGTAAAATCAGTTCCATGTATTTATAATAGCTTTTTCGATAGGAGTCACATTGTTGACTCTGAATCTAAATTAGCTTTATAACTAATATCCACGTAGAAAGTTGTCAGATTTACAAAATGTCTCAGAGAGATTAAACCGTGAGTAGACTCTGAGAGATCATCTATCAAGTCTCTATTTTTATCAGCACAGCTACACCAGTACAGTGACAAATCTTCCATTTTTACTTTTCTTACAGTGCTAATCAATTTCTCTAGCTTTAGCTTTGAAACTATAACAGGAAGATGAAAATATCACAGAGGAAAATGTGATCCTAGAATCACAAATTATTTCATAGCTAGACTGAGGAAATAGACCTTATTATTAACTCTGAGAAGGTTATATTTGTGTAATTATCAAAATAATATTTACACTATCAAATCTTTATTAAACTGTACTTCATTTTCTTCCTCTTAATTACATTGTTCTGGTTTTTTTTGTATCATATGTTTTTGTTTGAGATGCTGGGGTGTTTTTAGGACTTTCATGTGTAAGACTATGCTGCTGTAATTTTTCATTCTAAATACGATGTCATAGTTACAACAGAAAAACTTAAAGAAGGAGGCAAGCTTTCAGAAACATGTTCATTATCTTGGATTCATAACACACAAGTAAAACCTGAGTCCCTTAATCACCCTTGGAAGTGATTTAATAAAAGAAGTTGCAAAAGCAGAATTAGGGTAACCAAAAGCTATAATTTCACTTTCTCACCTTCCAGTTTGAAGGTGTTGACACATACTCACTTAGCAGACAGCTGCAGTGGCTTAAAGTGTTAGCACCGTCCTACTGTTTATTATCACTCTTTGCTAAAGAGTATCATCCCCACAGGAGAGCTAGTACAGACATCTTTGTGTGCATCTCAGCCACTTCAGTACAAAGTCTAGCAGCTCAATTTAAATTGCTGAGGTAGACAGAGTTAAACTCGCCCTACAGTCCAGGGGCTGAGGTGTGCTCAAGTCGTTCTGTAGTGCCCGTTCTGCTGGGTGAGTGGTGGCACAACTATGGGGCTCAATCTTCTTAAACTATCATTGGTGAGTGAACTTGTTGATATCTTGAAAACATAGACATTCTAGAGGCTAAATTGTGGACATCAGAATTCACTGGGCCAGGTAGACTCAGGGACTGAAATTCACTACATTAAATGTTTTGGGTACGTGCCTCCTTCCTACATGGTCCTTACCATCTGCCTCTAGCAGGGCCCAGGGTCATGCCTTCTCTCACATGTACAACGTGTTTAGACATCTAACCTGCACCCAGCCCACTGCGAAGCAACTCACTTCCCAAGCAGGTATATTGTCCTTGCCATCTTGAAGGCCCTCTCTTTTCTCACCACCTGCAGCCCACCACGATATGTCAGATCTGAGGTGCCATGAGCAGTGAGGAGGCTCAGCCATAGCTGGTTCCCTTTTGGGTTAGAGAACAACATGAGCGGAGAGAAAGAGAAGTTAAAGAGGGAGGAGGTTTCTTATGAGACCTTTTTAGATTAGATTAGTGTGGAGTACCTGGGTGGGGTAGGTTAGATAGGCAGTAGTGGGAGATAGTAGTTAATCTTGGCTATTTTGTGCTGGGATAAGGAGAAGACTAGGAAGTGTGAAAAGTTAAGTAGGAAATGGTCTGAGTTTAACAGGGCCTGAGTTTGGGGATAAAAGGGAGAGTGAGTGGGAGGAGATATTGCCACTACCTAAGTAGATGCTTGTTCTGATGTTTGCTCTCAGAAATTGTCACTTGTGGGAGCTGCTGAGGTATGACCATTCTGGTAACACTTTCACTCTACAGACATTCCTGTTGTCTACACTGGCAACTGAAATAAATGTCATCACTGCCATGCCTGCATTTTGGCTCCAGTGTATATGCTGATCAAGGTGTCTCCTCTCTTTTATTTCAAGCTTCTCTTCACAGGAGATCACATCTAGCTCACTTGGCCCCAGATGCTGATGCTTATCAAGTGCTCCAGAGCACTGCGAAAGAGAATTGCAGCCAGACCTGCAATTCTAGACTCACTGGGATCTAGAATACAGTATTCTGCAGGATTTGGCCCTCAGGGAAAATCCCTTTGTATCTAAAGTTGTGGTGAAAAAGAGACATTTGCCTACTGGAAAGCCAAGAAGGATGCTTAAGATGTGTGGTAGGGTATGTATCTTGAGAGTGTTAAGGTGTGATCTATGAGCTAGAACAGTGGTCAGCTTGGGATCACTGATCAGAGACATCCAAAGATCCTATGAACAGAGAGGTAGCAACAGAAAGAGGTGACCATCAAGGTACAAGAAATTAGGATGTGAGAGGACTATACTTACTTCAGCGTCCAGGGAAGGATGTGGAGCAAAATTCAGGTGGATAAGGTTAAAAGAAAATGGATGTACTACAAAAAAAAGATTGTATTGAAGGCATGAGAAAAATGTATAGCAGGGGCTCTGGTCCAAGATAGGAGGTTGCGTGCCAGCAGTACCTGTGAATAATGAGATGTGCAGAGCAGGTACACAGCAAGCTTGTGAGCAAGTGTTGGGTTTGAACAAAGGGCAAATAGAGTCTTCTGTGAGTGCCTGCACACTGAAGCAGACCAGAGCCAGCATCTCCAGGCTTGTTGAATACAGGTGAGGGGGACAGAAAGGGATTTTCTGTAAGGCTAGAAGTGTGTCATTGCTGACTTGTGTGTCCTCAGAATATCCTCCAGCATTTAGCTAACAGGTCTGGAGGGCAATGCAGGCTCTTGCCTTCCCCAGTGATCCATAGTTGCCTGTAATCCTCGTTGCCATAGTTCTAAATGGGTCGAGGCAATGAGACAGCTTGAGTGTGATGTTGCATTAATGCATGACAGGCCAAGGACCATGAGATGAAAATCACTACTGGGTGTGCTCAGTGAAGCTGCAAGGACTATTTCTGGCTATTCTTTCAGGAGCCATGTCCTGAGACTGTGGACATTGAGTAGAGATGTGCATGGGAAGATGACTGCCACTTCCATGCAGGAGCTACCAGGGCTTATTGCCTGTCTTGTTCCAGGACAACTCCCCCACCCACTGCTTTCAGGGCAACTCAGCGTCTTTCCAGTAGCGGCATGAGACCACAGAACTTACCCCACAGGATGAGTAATAGTCCTGGTGTCCTCACCTGAAATGTGTGTAGAAATGGTCAGGCTGTCTCTTCCCATACCAGCTGTGGGATGATGATGGTAGATGTGGGGAGAGGTGGTTTGCCAGGCATCATGCTTTTTGGTCAATTTTCTCAGAGGTAGGAATCTGGGTCTTGCCTTTCAGTGCTACCCAAAAGAGATTTTTTTTTTTAATGTAGGCTGTGTGTTGCTGTTGTTTCCTGGCCCTTTTTGTTCTCCTCAGAGACAGAGCAACTCTATGCATATGTGCACACACGTGTGTATGCACTCATGTATATACGTCTCCAACAGCTTTGCAAAGAGGAAGTGTGACATGACCACATCAACAGAGGGGTATGTTTGTGCACAGACCAGAACCCAAGGTTTGGAAGAGGAGCCAATTAACTACATACTCTCAAAATACTTTGTAGGTTTGAGGCTACCAGCAGAGAGTAACGTTATAGCTAGGGTGGAATGTCTGAGCATTTAGTCCTTATCCTGCTGGATTTTAGGGAGAAAGGAGCCATTTGGCTTCTGGCAGTTGTCTGCTTTTGGCAACCAGCTAGCTATTCTGTGAAAACTGATGTCTCAGCTGATGTGTCTCCCACTCTTCAGTGTAGCCTTTTCTGATAGCAAAGCTGAGGTGTGAAGGGAGAACTGTGTCTTTCAGAATGCTGCTTCTCATCCAGTCAGGGTGACAATGTCCAAGGCACAAAGAGAAGCCAGAACTGGACAGCAAGATGACTGTTCCTCCTGCCCAGCGTCACTGATCCATCACCGGAGATGAAGCTGTGTTTGGGCAAGAGGCTAACGGCACTTCATTTCCCCTCAGAGCAAGGATGACCAAGTAGTGAGGTAGGTGATTCTTCCATGAGAAATGTCCAAAACAGAGATGGTGAAAAGTTTCTGATGTTTTCTGAATTCACAACCTAACTTGGTACTTATTAATGTTCCCGTGGGTGCCTGCATGTAGTGTACCTGGACTGGATCTGGAGATGTTTGTGTGAGGCTACTAATGTGTGCCAAGGCAGGCTGAGGCATGACTTACACAGCAATAAGCCTCATTTGTTCACACCAATCATCCCTGCTATTCTGAGTCTGGAGTTGGATACATTTTGGTAGGTTTGGGGGATTAGTATTTCAACTCCAACTGCAAACTTGGTACTCTGTAAAGAAATACGAAATTGTTCAAGCCTGCAGGAATTTACCATCATCCAACCAGAGACAAAAACAATTTCAAATATAATTCAGTGAGCCCAGGGGAATGAGTTGCTGTGTAAAATTCAAGCAAGCAAGATTATGGCTAGGAGGAGCCCAGCAGAACTCAGTTTACTTTTAACTTGGGTTCCTAGCAATGAAAATCTACCAAAACACTCTGAAACCATAAGCAAAGCAAAACTCTTGTTTTTACCGTTCTGCTGTTGGAAACTGTCACTGTGGAATAACAACTTGTTTCTGAAAATGCCATGCCTGTTTACAACAAGATTTCCTAATTTTGTAAAGGTCTAGAGAAAAAAAAAAAATCACCCCCATTTCTTCTGCGTTCACTTGAACTATCTGCATTCTTTCATTTGTTTTAAATTAGAGGAGCCAGAGCCTAACAGATAAAGTCATCAGCCTCAGTTCTGCTGAGAGTTTATTCATTTTAGGTCAAACAATGTTAACTTGTTTTAGAAAGCCAGCAGGGACTATTAGATGTGCAGCATTTTCCCTCAGAAACCCTTTCCTCCCACATACGCACAGTTTAAAGGAGTTGGACACAATAAATATCTGATCTATTTAACATTGGCCATGACAGAAAAGGTTTAAGTGCTCAAATGGCAGAGAAAAGTGAAATAGCAATTTGGGTTACCTTAGCTCCTCTACTGAAATAACAGCTCTGTGTTTGATTTTGTGAAGTTGACTGGGAGGTAATAAATCAGCCCTATTTTGTAAAATGTTTAGTTTAACTACTGAGCTGACAATTTAGGTGGAAGTAGCTGGTGATGAATTGACAAAAGTGTTATCACTTTCTTCTTGCTTTATCACATAATCAGCAGTGCTGATTCATCTACTGATTAGTAAAACCTGGTTTTAGTAGCACGGAGGTGCTAACAGCCATCTCTGAAATTCAGGCTCCCCATCTTGTATTTCTTCTGACTATGCACGGCTTCCTTCTAGATGAATGAAGTGTGACAGCTTTCTCCTGAGCCCTGACATTTAACAGATCTTCTTCTATAGCTGAGGCTGAATGTAGATAGCTTTCAGGCATTGAGAAAAGTCTCAGGAGTAAAAATGATACATTTATATCCTACAAATATATTGATTTCATCAGAACCCTCCCTCCTTCCAACAATGACATGCTCCACCCAAAGGCAATGAATCAGTTGCTGCTTTCTTATTTTGCCTACTTTGTCCAAAGAGCTTTTACTCCACTTTTAACTCATCAGAACCTCACTACCAGATACCCTGTAGAAACCAGGTACTTGGCTCTTACTGGCTTCTAAACCTGACTCTGTGTGCTCCTACTTACGCTGACTGATGGCTGCTCAGCTCTCTTTTCACTAAAGAAAGGGACACAAGAGATGCTTTCTGGAACAGCAGGAGCCATCTAAAGGCCAGAAGGTCTCTAAACCTGTAAGCTGATTACTATTTATGGGGACTAGGCTCTGAAAGTGATATTACACTGTTCTTCCCTCCCCTCCACTGCTTTGCCACCACCCACCAGCCTTCCTGCTCTGGCTTTTAAAAAGTGAGATCAAAAATGGGAAGAAAATATCCAGGAAAGCATGACCACCCACCCCCCCACCCTCTCCCGCCCCCCCCCAAAAAAAAAATCATGAGGCAAGGTGTATTGTATTTATGTCTAATTGGTATGAATTTTCCAGAAGAGACTGTATTAAAAATATGTTTCGCATTTTAACAGAGCTAAATTGTCACCGTAGCATCCTGGAAGAAGTGTTGTAGATTCCTCAGCAAGCTACACCCCACTTCCAGAGAGAGCATTGTCTATAAATGCTGCTTTCAAGGAGAACAAAAATATTGGCATCGTTCTCCTTCAGTGCTTTACAAACCCTTTGCACAAATGTCAAATGCTACAGAAGATGCTGGCTGATCAGTGTTAGAGATACTATCTAAAGAGTGCTCTAGTTTTAGGCCCAAGAGACCACTGTGGGAATTAGGGACACCAGCGGTTGGGTTCAGTTCCAAGTAGCTCATCAGCCTGCACGGGGAAAAAAAACACCCTTAGAAACCCAGCCACATAAATTATCGCAACTAATGAACAGAAATGCTCATTAATTTTCTATACACAGGCCATGTTGACTGCCTATCCCAAATGTAGAATATAAAGAAGAAACATGATTTTGAAAGGACTGAAGAAAACATTGCATGTAACATGTTTCTAGTGTGGTTAAATTAATTGTTAGCATCCTCCACCCTGTTTGGCAATGGACTTAGAGTCGCAAATATAAATAAAAATCAATCCATAAATCTGATCAGCAATAACATAATGCTGGGAGAAGTCAAAATGAAAGTAAGGAGCTAAGGAACAAAGCCACGTTTACAGAATATTTTCAGCCCAGTCTTCTGCTGAGACACCCTCAGATGTTCATTTCAGAACTGCTTTCCCAGAAGAAAGCAGCAGCCAAATATTTTAACTCATCAGATATACTTGAACTCTCTGCTGCAGTATTGTGCTGTTTCACATGCACCAGACTCCAAATGGCTCCATGTGGATGCAAAGTATGTCCACACAAAGGTCATTTGCAGGATTAAACCAAAGTGTTACAAGGGAGGCAAGGGGAAACAGTCCAAGTTAATTTAATTCTCAAGGCGATCCTTAAGCCCTAAGCAAAATATGAAACAAACTCTGAGCACAGTAATGCAAAGCATTTTTCCCTGCAGCCTAAGGACAGGGCTTAATCTTTTTGATACAGCAAGAGTGGTCTTTCCTTTTAATCAAATGGGGTGGACTATTAGATTTCAGGACTATGCAACTGCCTGAGGTGAGGGCCACAAGTATTACACAACTTCTATAATGTAATTAGCCTTAATAACTGGATCTGATTAATATAAAAAAAGAAATCTAAAGAGAAAAACCCTCCTCCTTGCTATGCTGTATTCCTAGTTGGTTTTCGCATTCCCAGACCTGTAGGACCAGCTGCAGGAGCAACAGGTTCCATTCCATTTGTAATGTGTCAAGCTCCTTTTTTGGAGACATCCTGAAGTTTTACAGAAATCTTGATAAAAGCCAGAGAAAAAGCAAAGATTTTAATTGGTCATCATTTGTCAAACTTCTCTATTTGAGAAGACCTTCTTTTAACTATTGATAGTCTGTTTATTTCATCTGCTTTCCCTTATTTATTGCTTTTCTTTTACAAATAAACAGTTGTTAAAACACTGTTAATACAATAATTTTCTTAAAATTTAGTCATGTTGCCTTTTGAACTGTGTCATACTTCCAAAGCACAGAAGAGTTAAAGAAAAATAAACAGATTACTGCAACTTTCTGCATTTCAAAACAGAGGTAAATAACAGCTGTGCAGAACTTAAGTCCCCTTCCAATGGTTAGCTGCTTTAGTGAAGGGGGTGAACTGAGTAGAAACACTGCAGGAGTCATCTTTTGGCTTTTCCTTCTGCAAGATGTTTTCTGACTCCAGCTCAGAGGACTATGCTCTTCTTGATCATAACAATATTGTTCTTAAGAGAACAAAGATGAGGGACAAGAGTGAGGCACACTGCTTGGATCACTGGGAAAGTATGGTCCATGGTGCTGTCTCCTGAAGACAGCTACCACAAACAGCTGCCTCCTTTAGCTACACCTAGAGCCAAACAGTTATTTCACAGACTGCCAGAAATATTGTCCCACCTTTTATGCTACTCTTGCATTGAAAGAAGGTATAGAAACAACTGACCCATCTGGAGGATATACTAGCTATAGGGAGACTGGCACTTCTGAGCAAGGAGATGGTGCTGGTCCATGATACTGTTCCTTGCAGCATCCTCTGCAGAAGCATTGCTGGAACACCTTGTTACTGTCAAGTGTGGCACTCAGCACAGAGCAGACTGGCAGGCTGCTCTAAACTGTGTCAGGGCACACTTGCCACTCTTCAACAGGCAGCGGGTCCACTTAGTAGCTAAATATTGTGGTTCTTCTCTGATAAATGCCAGAGCCTTATTCTTGTAATCTGTGGTCTAGACTATTGTAGTCTTTGCTCATTTTACATTGGCTTCCTCCAAGCCTTTTCAGCCTCCGCTCATGCGATTTCCATTGACTTTACATAAGATATGTGCAGAACATAAACGTTCCTAGCATATTGGCTGGAAATGTTTTAATTAAATGAAGCTCATACTCCCTCTCTCCTTCTGGCTTTTAATGAAAAGACTTACATTTGGTTCCAATTCAGAGCAGCAGCACTGCTGAAATATTGAAAATGTTAATGGATTAGCAAAGTATATGCTGGGTACTCTCTTTCAAAAATATCAATGACTTATTCACCTTTAGTTTAGCTCACTGTGAAGACAAGAATGCGAGGCTCTTGTTGCAGATGAAGGTGTTCCAGCATGGCCACTGTTGCTAACTCCAGGTGCAAGCAAACCCTTACAAATTTGGCTGCAATAGGACTCACTTTCTGGGCGATCGAAGAGCCTAATAACACAGCCCACTAATGTCCTGAGGCAAGGGAAATTTTCTGCCTGCCCTTGTGCTCTCCAAGTGCACTGAGGATGGTATTAATGACACCTGATTTTACCTATCTATAAATTATTCATTTGATCTGAGCTAATCATCTGCTAGGTGCTCTCAGTATTCAATGAAAAGAGACATAGAAGCTGACTGGCCATGTTCATACCACTCTTTAAGATGGTTTGCATCAACTTCTTAGGGTTCTTATTTCTCTCCACTGACTTCTGGGAGAGCCCAGACTACTGTAACTGTAATGACATATTATTAGCCCATTTCCTTTTCATCCACTCTCGTATTTTGAGAATTACAATAAAAGTAACACTTTAGTCCTGTGTATAAAACAGCATCCCTTTGGTGACTAGCAGGGGACAGCTGCGCAATTCTGCTCTATATAACCACAGATAGACAAGTATTAATTATTTCTATATTAAGAAATATGTATGACATGAGTTAACAGTAAGGCTTTCATCCAAGTGTGTAGGGGGAATTTTCTCCTGGTAGCATTACTGCTAACCAAGTATGTTAACTGAGACATTTCAGTTATGTTAATTAGTTATTTCCTAATTCTTTGGCTTATCACTTTATAAATTGCCATACCATTTTGTGGGATGAGCGCAACAGTGTGACTGTGCTGCAGGATCTGTGTTACTGGAGGTTTGCCTTTAGTAAAGAAGGATTTTTTTTTACGCTGATCAAGGCACTAGGACTTGTATTTTGAAAGCTTCTGTAAAATAAAATATTGATTTTCAGTTTAGTGTCATTCATCATGTTACAAAATGTAGCAGTCTGTTGTGGACTACACTGGGAGTGGTTGTGACCCGGAAACAATATGCCTATTACCTGTCATTTTTGTTAACATAGACATTTGGTCCAATTAATAGTAATAAAGAATTGAGCACTGCCGTAGGATATTATTAAAAGATGTGTTTCACAATTGCCTTGTGTTTAAGTCCAGAGAAAAGTAAAATATTGAGACATGATATAATCGACCTCTCTTGAGGTGAAGAGCTAAGCATCACCTACTATGTGAGAAATGCATTAAAACTGAATTAAAATTTTGTCTGTTTACAGTACACACTCTCACAAGGGTTGGCATTTTTTTCTTTATTGGAGATGTGTTCTGTATGTCAGCATCATAGAAAGATTTTCAGTGCAGCTATTCTCTAAACTATTCTGTAGTAAGTAGTGACTATATCCTTATCTTGTTTGCTGCTGGACAAGATAGTAGTTGGAGATGTGTCCCTTTCATGGAACTGGGACTGAGAACAAAAGCATCCTGACAGCAGGTTATTTTTCAGTCCTTGTGGCTGTAAAGACAGCCTTCGGTGTGTGACTTGAACTGAGACCACTGTAATTATTCTCCTGATGCTGCCAGAAAACAGCATGAAACAATAACTTTGTTATCCAAGAACTGCTACATTTATCATGGCCAGGATGTTAATTCAGAAAGCAAATACAACTGAGGGTTTTAACAGTATGTCTATCTTAAGGTTGAGCGTATGGGAAGGCACACCAGAGGTCAAAGGTGCTGTTGACTACAGTTGTGTATTAGAAAAGAAGTTTTGGAAAGGAGATGCCAGTGTGATAAAAAATAGACTTAGTTTTGTGAGCGTTAGGACTGCAGAAACGATGATTCAGGGACCCATTTAACAGGTGCAAAAAGCATTTGGCAGTAAGAAAGGCCTTCAGGAGAAACCATAGTATTTCAGAAAGTGCCAGAATATGTAAGTAGCTGGGTACGGCCACTGTGGATCACTTGGTAGCAGCTCCTGCACAATGCTCCAAAGTCTGTGCGTGTCTCCCTATACATTCTCATTTGTCTATTTGCCTTTGGTGTCCAGAAAAACTCCTACGAGTCCCTGAGTACTAAAATTACAGCTACTCACTCTCTTGTTATAAAACCCTCTAGTTTTCCCGTGACAGTCAGTGGAACAGAGCAGTGCTGGGGGAGAGTCCTGCAGCCCACTGACAGCTGAGAACTATGAAGGCAGCATGAGGACCGAAAGATAATCTGTACTGGATATTGATAATTTTTTTTCAACATATGCATATATGAAATAATATAGTATGCATATATTAAATGAATATAGTATTGAATATCCTGTGTATTTTCCTTCCTAATTCTAAGAAACCCTGTTTCAGGTTCCTGCAAGGTTGATATCAAAATGCTCCTGTGTCACAGGACCTGCAAACCCCACTTTTATTTTTTAAAGACACTTTATCTTGATTAGCAGGATTTCCAGTAGTATGTCACTGAAGTCAAGCTAAAAAGCCGTCTCACACAGTCTTGTAATAGCCTGTGGACAGATTAGGCCTCATTACTCCTTTCACAAAGCTATAGTGGTGTGATCACCATTATAAAGACCTGAGGGCCTTTGCGATATTAGTAGCATATTAGATATCTCACCCTATGTTCATTGAGAACTTCAGAGCTTTTTCTTTTCTGTGGAGAAATCCCTACAAATGCAGGAGCCAACTTCTAGTCACCTAACAGGTCATAGATGTAACCTGTAATTACAGAACTTGTAGTCAGTGAGCAACGCTCACAATAT
>JAVSBS010009461.1:12760-25263 GCA_033124195.1 Coracias cyanogaster
GATGTCTTGGCTTTCTATGGTTTTTTGCACCATTTATGAACTTACTTGTTTTGTTTCCTTTGTATGGATGTACAGATTACTTGGGTTGGTACCGACATCTGGTGAAAATTTCAATACCTAGTTCAGTATTTATTTTACCCACTGTATAACTGAATGGAAGCACATGGCTCCATAATTATTTCAGGCTAAAAGCATGCGAGTGTTTAGCACTGAACCAGGATAATATCTATCTTTTCCTGTTTTACCTCCAAAGTAGCTCTATTATGAAGATCTATCCCTAAACTAGCGCATAGATGTCACTTAGAGACAGGTTGTAATGGGAAACATTTGCTTTTTGGCTAGATCAGTGCATTTAAATGGATCAATGATGAGATGCAGCTGTAGGGTGGAGGCTCTTTAAAAGCTGCACTTTTCAGTGCCAAGTATAATGAAATACGGATGACTTCCAGCTAACTTTTTGTTGATCTTTATACAAAGGGAAATTTTGCAACAGGAGTATTTAATAATGTGGAGCTGTGCTGTGGAGAATCAGAAAAGATACATGGTAATTATAGTGATAACGCAGATAAAGGGATGAGGCAAAAGCTGACAAAATAGGTAAAGTAAATGTGAAATGAGCTGGAGACAATCAAAGATGAGCAAGAAATTAGAAATGGTAAAACACTTAGCAAAAAAAAAAAAGAGATAAAAATAACAAAGTATAACGAATAGAAGGAATAATAAGGAAATGATCAGTAAAAGACTGGGTGCCAGCAGAATAACCATTATATAAGAAGAAAATCCTTCAGGAATAAACTGTAAAGCTATACAAATTCAGAGCTAGGAGGTTAGCCTGATTCTGAACCGGTGACTTATCAACACAGGTAAAATAATTTATTTTTTTGCTATGCTCTACTCACAACTCTTAATTTGGATTGTGTTACTTACCTAAACTTACATGCTCAAATACGTAAGAAAAGGAGACTCTAGAAAAATTCAGATCAATGTTCTTGCTTCCCAAGCAATTTCCTTTTTCCTTCTATGGATCTACCACAGCCTTTATAAGTTTATTTACCTTGTCTCTGACTGTAAGATGGGAGACTCTCAGACATCTTGTGCTAATCCAACAATAGCTCAAAAAAAAAAAAGTAAGTCTTTTGCCAGTTGAGAAATGCAACACACCACGTGGAGTTGCTCAGCTGAAAAAGAAATAACACACATAAAAAAAGCCCCTGACCTATTGTCCTCGTCTGCAAACTGTAGAAAATGATGACGGTTCTGGAGATAACAGTCAAATAATTTTCATCTGATCCTTAGTTAAAGGAAGTTACGTGTGTAATTTCAAAATAAATCCTCAAAAAGTGACCCAGTTTGGGTTCAGCTTTCTTCAGCACTTCAACACCCCAAAAATGCATTGCAGTAGAATTCAATTAGTTGGAAAAAACATCTGTGTGTGGACAGAAAGAAAAACTATGTGGCCTAACACTGCTAATGGGATAACCTGTGTTTTTATGTAACAGGAGACTTGAAAAGCGTAAATGGACAAGATCACTTGTAGCTTGTCTGAACTTGCCTCATCACATTCATTGCTTTTCCAAGGATTTGCCCAACTGTATCAAAGCCGATTTATTTTTTCAAAAAAGTCAGCTGAACCATGGGGGCTTGCTAAAGACACAACTAAAAATGAACAGTTTTACTGGCCTGCTGGTTTTAAGAACTGGAAACTGGAATTGTTTATGGGGAACAATATGCTTTTGGGGCCAAATCCTAACTGCATTAACTGTCTTTGGAGTTGGGCCGTCTCTCACATGCAGCAAAGAGTGAACCATGGCAACAGAAGCTGTTTCTAGGTAGTAGCTCTTGAGAAAGTAGTGAGTTGTCTATGGCAGTCCCTGTTACAGCAAGGCTGCATAAAGCATTTTGCATTTTAAATTGCTTCAGCTCTGCCATCTAGGGGAGCTCAGCCCAACAGGGTACATGGTAGAGGAAATAATGAGGAATTAGTCCAAAACAAAGAAGCATTTTGGCAGAAAAATCCTATGACAATACCCAAACGGGTCTGCAATACAGGCAGGAGGAGGGCCCGTGGGGGACTCCTCTGGTTTCCCGAGGCTTGAGCTGTAACATTACCACAACACAGAAAAATGACCAGTTAGTCACATTAGCATTGCAACCTGACCATAATGAGGAGAACACAGTGCAGCTGCAGGTTTGGCAGTCCTGCATGTGCAGACCCTAAACAAGGCATGCTATTTAATTTCAGAATATGAGAAACTGAGACTAAAACTGTCTTTCGAAGCCATCTAATTCATCCCCTTCCAATTCCAACTGGGTTGTTCTCAGCCCTCTTTTCTTTGGTGATTTATCTGGTCTAATTTTAAATGACTCAAGAGATGGAGTTTCCACCACTTCCCGTGGGAAATTAGTCCATGGTCTAATAGACACGGCCAGGATATTTTTCTGATGTTCAACCTTCAGTGGTTTTCCTTTGTTCAGTTTAATCTCATTACTCCCAGTTATTCCCCATCGGTTGGTGCTCAGCACTCAACCCCTCTCTTTTGTGTTTACACCTTCACAGTTGGATACAGTTGTCTTTAGAAAAATCTGGTAGGCTTGATTATGTATTATTCACCTTCTCAAATGCAGAGATAAAAAATATGAGCAAAAGATAGTACAAGTTAGTCTTAAAAGGATGTTTTCAAGACTTAATCTACTTCCATTCTCCAAACATATCTGAGACCTGCTCACTTTTTTTAGGATACAGTGACTGATGACACCACACAATCCTACCACCACTTTCCTACCTGTACTAGAATGATGGGAACACAGTTATACAAGTGGGAGTAACAGATGTGGGAAACCAAAATCAGGTTTCTATAAAAGGACACAGAAGCTCAAGAGCTGCAAGAAAATGTGTTTAGTGCAGTGGCATTAAAAATGATTACCAAAAATATCTCAATGTGGGTGCTGCTCTAGCTTAGCTTAGGAAATACCAGACAGTAGTGTGGCAATTAATGCCCTAGAGAGAAGTCAAAATTTTTGCTTGGAAGGAGTATGACAAATCTGAAGTAGAAAGGCTGGTGAATCATAAGCATGGAGAAAGCTGCTGAAATGGGATTTATGGTGAGGTTCTTCAGAGGCCAAGTACAGAAGGGGAAGAAAAGGTGATGGAATACAGCTATTTCTTGAATTTGCAGAAAATGCTGAAAAGAGCATGAGTATTCCTTAACACCTTGTAAGAAAGATTAAAGGTGTGGAAGCTGAAATAGAATTGTAGAAGCCAAATGAAAGCATGAATAGTAACCTGAACTAATATCTTGGAAGTAGGAGATAGAGGAGGGAGCAGTAGTATTAGCTAGAAATAAATCAAGTGGCTTTTGTGGGACCCTTAAGAGATAACTGGGCTTTCTGGAAGCTTGGGCTGAAATGCAGCATCAAGAGAACAGTCTGTTCCTTGTTAGCCTTTATCGGAAGGAAGCTGCTGAGAGAGAAGAACTATTCCTTCGCCTTCCCTCTGTCTTTAAAATACCTGAGTTTTACAAGTAAGAGTTTAAAATATCTTTAAAATGACAGTTTAAAATTAGAACAAGAGACTCACCTTAACTCCAGTTCTGAACTTTAGGGAAGTCATGAGCCAAGTAAACTGATTCAGTGGAGCACAGGTGGCAGAAGCCAAATCAGGGAAGATCTAGGTCAGAACTGAAGGAGAGAACTATGAGCAATGATTGTAGATGTGCCTCTCAAGGAGCAGACTCAAAGCAAGGATGAGAGAGCACCTGGACCAGTAAATGGAGTCAAGGACAGGTTTCTTAAGGTGGGAGAGACTGAAATATCCTCGGAAGCATTGCTCTTTGCACCTGCAAATACACTGTTTCCTCTTTCATAGTGAATTCACTGAGGAGGCAGCAAGAGAACATTACTTTTATCAGGGAAAATGACTGTAACTCTGTGGCACTGACATTATGAAGGGCCACTCAAATAGCATGTGCACAAGCTCTGGGCTCGTGTTCTTTGCACACAACTGAAAACATAAAGAAGACCCAGATACTAAGGACAAAAAACCCAGTTGTTACAGGCTCAGGCATGGCAACTCCAGGGATGCTGCATTGCCTTCTGACCCGTCTGGACTGCAGCGAGGTGTAGAACATTCTCTGGCATATCTTCATGAGCTAAGTGTAAAGTTATTGTTGTTACGCAATGGGCTAGTGATAGAAACTGGATGAACTTGTCCAGAGACAGCAGAATCTCCTTTCAACTAGCTCAATTCAGATAACACCAAATAGATAGATCCTAGCCAGACACATCCAAGCCCAGGGACATATTCTAAAATGTAAGACATTCAGATTTAGAATTTTAGATGGTTAAACTGTATTTTCTTTTGCTGTAGATAACTTTCTGTAACGTATGTTTAAAATGTAATTTTCTCTATGATCTCTTGCTTTTGCATTTTTTCTCATTGGACAGATTGCGAGGTTTAAAATGACATGTTTTCCGTTTGATTTCCTACAGCACGGAACAAGCTGAAGCGCCTGGTGACTGGCCGGGGTTGCCAGCACTCCAGCTCTCAGGCAGGAGCGATGAAAGGCTACAAAATGGCAAATAGGATCTTAGGTTGAGGTTTTCGAAAAGGAAAATAAATATGGGGTTATGTTGATAGATAAGATGTAGGGAGATTTTAAACACTGACTTAGGAGTTGTCAGGTGATGTCACTTTTATTTTATCTGGAAAGCAATAGTATGAATACAAAAATATTGTATAGGCCAAAATCTAGTGATCTTTTTCAATTCTGCACTTTGCAGTGACTCCACCTAAGCCATTTGTCTGGATATTATTTGGCTGGGCTGTAGTGGTGTGGTATGCAGTTTCACTTAGTTATCCCTTTTAAGGATCAACCTTTAACTCAGAAAGATAAGAGAAATGTCAGGACAGGAAGCAAGAATCTGTGATTCACAAGATGTCACATGCTTCATTTTCTTGACTGAATTTTCTGAAATGAGAACCACCTGCTCCTGGTAGTAATGCAGCATCTCTTGTTGGAAATTCAAACAGCTATTTCAGTAGAGTCTGGGGGAAAAAAAAGCTAGAAGAAAGAAATTCTGCCAGAAGCTTCAGCAGCAGTCCTGTGAGACCAGAAAGGAAGTACAGCAGATCCTTCAGTCTGAGAGCCCAGCAGAAGGCTGCTAGTTCCAGTGAAATTAAGACAAAGCAGAATTAAAAATACAACAAAAGATGAAGACAGTAAAAGAAATGCAGTGACAGCAAAAGGGGTGGTATTAGGAAGAGACCAAGGTGCAGCAAACAGAGTGTGATTTAGCAGTTGATCTACTGAGCAAGGAGTCAAGTAGCTAAACCGCAGTGCAAATGGCTGGTGCTGGAATGAGGGTGTCCCCTGAAGATGCTGCTGCTGCTAAATAGGACATTTTGACATGTGCAGTGCCACTGCTGGATATGAAAATGCATTGATAATACAGCTCCTACAGTATCTTGTTTTCATTTGCCATGGCATGTTCCCTAATAGCTTGAACATCGAGCTGATCAGTATCTCTAAAATCTGGGCTGTCACACCTCAATTTTCAAAACAGAAAATCTAAGACTGTGTGCTTGCCCACATAACGTACTTTTGTTGTGAAAGTCAGCTTAGAAATGTCTGCAAAGGGCCAGCTTGTAATACTCTTATCTAAAGTAGCACTTTGCTCTTGGATGTCGCTAGACTCAGCTGTCCACTCAATTAGATGAACTTCCAAGTTTTTCAAGAGCAATTTGAAAATATGAATAATAGAAGGGGAGATGATATCCAGAAAGAAGGAGAGTAGAAACTAGCCTCAAGTGATATGCAATATTTGGATGGCAGGTGCTGAAAGCATACAACTGTTGCTTTTGATTTTAATTGCAATAGAATTTAAAGGAATTGTAATTAATATGAAATGAAAGCTCAGAAGGAATGGCCTGGCATAAACTGAGCCTGTGGTTAGTTTAAACATCTATCATGCTGACCTCTCGTAAATCAGGGTCAGGAAACAATGAGAGGGCAGGCAAGTGTTTGCGCTGTTGTTTGCTGACTGGCTGTTCAAAGGAATGCTGGAAGAATGTGCCAAGAATCTGGCTTTGTCAGGAAAAAAAGTTATTGTTTTTGAAAAGGCTGACAGTTCTTTAGAGATAAAGAAGAGCAAGCGGGTGCACAGGTGAAGGCGGCTAAGTCCAGAAGCGAGACTTCTAGAAGTTTCTCCAGGTGCTGCAAATAATTAAAAACAGTAGGAGAGGCACAAGGCATCGGGCTGTAAACCTGCACTATGCTGTGCCTGTGCGAAACAAGTACCGGAGAGGAAGCGAGGTGGGGGTTACAACATCTTGGCACCGTGTAAGGCTTACGAGGGGCCTGCCCAACTCAGAATCAGGGAAAGCAAACTCAGGGTTGCTGAGGTAACTGTCAATTGCAATGTACTGAGAAAAGCAGATCGGGAAGCTCTGGCATTGCCACAGAAATCTGGGCCAGGAACTAAGATGAGGCCCAGCATATATTTTATGCTATTGTTATGGCCAAAAGGGCTCCAATGGTGAAGGATATTCCTCTAAAGCCAGTTGCTCTCACTGGAAGGCTGCCTTTTTGTGCCATAAAATGTCACCGGAGCAAGAGAAAACAATTTTGTAGTTGCTGAAATAATCCAGCATTTAAATGGGAGCACTGCGATGTGCTATCAACACGCGCACGATGTATTGGAAGCAATAAGGTGAGTGGACCTGCTGCGGAAAGCACAAGGAAGGGCAAAAATAAATTTAATTTGGATGAACAATCTGGATGCCACCTTTGAAATATACTGGTTGGAAGGAGGGAAAGTAAGCATCTGTAGTTAAATCCAGGCTTGTGAGCATTCCCTTAACCGTAATTTCTAAGGTCAATAAAGTAGAGCAAATGAAGTACACTCAATAGGCAATCAAGCAGGAATCCTGTGACTGACTTACAATGTTAAACATAGAAATTCTGGCACAGCTCTGGAAAATAACCGAGAATAAGAGAATTAGAAAAATACTTTTTAGAGACTTTATTAAAAATAGGAAAAAAAAATCCTGATTTTTTTTTTGAGTTTTTTTCTATGTCCACATTTCTCCTAACAACTATTACACATAAATAAGAACTGCGTTTTGTCTTTCAGAAAGCAATTAATGCAGATGGTGACACATGAATGCTTAATTGCAAATTTTAAAGCTAACTTTTAGAGCAATTGTGGTATGATGACTTTGCGTTGAATTAACTCAGAAGAGTGATGGCAACATCCCAGGATTTTTCACCTTAGATGAACCTATAGACAAAAGATCAAATCATAAATGCTTGTTTTCCTGGAATGACTAATTAGAAGACTTCTGAAAATATGCTGGCTAAGGGCTTTTGCTAAGTGTGTCAGGGCAAAGGAAAATTTTAAAAAGCCAAAACCTCTCCAAACACTAAATTCTTAAAGAATGGTTTATAAGTTTGCAGCTCTTTATCTGTTAGCCATCATTTATGTTATGGATAAATACAGTACTGTCTACTGGGGTGCTACATTTCCCTATATATCAAAACCATCTAAAGGGGTGAAAGCAGCAGCTCCTGTGAACAACAGCAGAGGACATTAACCAGGCCTTGTCTCAGTGTTTCACGTATGTTGGTAGTATAATTTTGATGAAACCTAAACATGGAAATCGCCTACTTCCTTGATTTTCAAAATAACTTCCCACCCACCCAATTATTTCAGTTGGAGCCATGGGCTGGCAAAGGAATGGTAAGTCAGGAATGGTATTTCTGGACTGTAAAATACACATTTATGAAGCAGTCTAGGGGCAAGAGCAAAAGCCAGCAGCAGGTGAGAAACACTGGTTCTAGAAAGAAGCTGAATAATGGTAGCAGTGGCAGTTGGGGAGGGCAGCACAAACCCTTGGAAGAAGGGCAGGGATGTTTAAAGAAGTTACTTAATGACATTTTTTAATTTAGAGCTTGTACTCAGTGAAAAGCTAACTCCTACATCTTTACAGTTTTAAACTGTGATCCCATCTGCTTTAACATTGAAAGCTGAGCTCAGAAAATACCAGGACACCTCAGTTGGATGCTGGAGCTGACATTGGTAGCTGTGTCACCATCTTTTCTCTGCCACAAGAGCCTCCAAGTCCTGAGGGAGCACTGTGCTTCTGGTGCGGAGCTTGAGTTGCTGCATAAACCAGAGACTATGATAGTCCTTCTCATCCTCCCAACGCAACCCTTCCAAAAAAGGCAGGGTAAAACACCACTGTCCCCATCCTGGTTCAATCAAAGTCTGATACCCCAAAGGTTTGGCTGATACGTAGTACTTTGCAGCCACTCCTGCAATATATAATAGAATAATTTTGCATAGTTTAGTGCTCTGACTGGTGAATAGTTTCTCTTAGCAAATTAAGGTTGAAGATGCAGAGGTTCTGCCTGCTCTGTCAGGATAATGGCTGTGTGTGGTGGCTGTGTGGGTGGCTGTAGGCAGACCAGATTTGGCCTTGAGGAGTCTCAAGGAAGAAAGTTCTGGCTTTTACAAGCAGGAGAAATAGAGCAGAAAAAAAGCTGTGTGTCCACGCTCGTTGTTATGATTCACAAAAAAGAGTTTATATTCTACTCTTGTTTTCTTACTAGAAATGAGTCTTGTAAGTTCTTATTATGAACTTTGGAAAGTCTGCCTAGCAATGGCTGAGAACAGCTATGACGTGCTTTTCTCTCCTCAGGTAATGAAGATTTACCTCAACTGCCTTGACTCCCAGAGGACACTGGAGGAAGAAATTTTGGTGAGCCTTACCATGAACTGCACAACTGCATTTCTGTGCTATTTAGTAAGGTATTAAATGTTGTACCAAAAATTTAAATTATTGTAGTTAACAATAGAACAGGCATTTCTATTTTTAGGCTGATGCCATTATAGAAAAGGAGGCTAAAGGACTGTTTGGAATAATATCCACATTGAAAATGATACTGTTTTCATGTGTGCACCTATTCTAACTAAAAACTGTGGCTCGATCTTGCTAAGACTTGGTAGGGGCTTAACTTGGAGCATGTGAGCAGTTGTGTTCTGTCGGTCTGTTTCCCTGTAGGAATAGTGCCTGTATGCTATGGCGTTAGTTTGCTCTTCAAACACAGAGAACATGCACCACTCCTTGAGTAGCTTCACACACAGTTTTCACAATCTATTTTGACTTCACAAAATGCTTTTGTCCTTCTGCATAAAATAATTTACATGACAGTCTAAAACATGGTTTAAGGGATGGAAAATAACCCTGGTAAATCTGCACCAGACCAAAATCTTCAGATCAGCCTCAGGCAGTGCCGTGATGTGCCTCAACTTCCTTCTTCCCTTCTGCACAGGTAATGTGTTCTTATATTTGACTCTTTTTCTATAATTATATACAACATAATCAGGAAAACACTCGCTAGCTTTGGACTCCAGCTTGTGACCTATGTGTAGAAAATGTCAAAATATTTTGAGGCATATTTTGGATGGGCTGCTGCAAGATCTAGCTGAAGCCTGACAGAATCAGCTATGTGCCAGACCTGACCAGGATAAACCCTATTCTGTGCTTGTTAGAGTACTGGAGCTAGAAATACTGCAGCAAATGGCGGTGTTTGCTGCGCTGATTTGCACCTCAATGGCCAGATTCCTCCTCCAGCTGCAGCTGCTGCCTAAGCTCCCCTGAGCAAACGAAAACACTGTGTTGGGCAATGGTAGTGGCACATGGAGTCTTCTCTCCATGCCTCGCAAGCCAGTTAGCTTCTTCACTCTGGTAGTTTTGGACACAAACCAGAGATTTGTTTTCCTCTTAAATAAAGTATTTTCCACTTTGCTTAAAATCTCCCACAAAATACCAGTAACTGCCACACAGTAGTGTCTCAGCAGTTTGTGAAGTTTGTTTTCTCTAAGGGCTGCAAACTCACTGGTGTTTGTGCCATGTCACCAGATCATCCTTCACTTCACTCCCAGCACTTGCTGAGCTTGTAAATTGGTCTCTGCCCAACATAGACTATAAGGAATTGGGAGAAATGGAAATAAAGATCTATGGGATAGGGTAAAGCCTGAGATGGGAAGACCTGAAAATCTCAGAGAATAAGAGAGAGAGACTGTTAGGAACAACACTGAGATCTATTCAGATGGAGTAACAGGTGTCTAACGAGGTTGATTAAATTTAAGACACAAAGAGATTCAGATTGACCTTACAGAGCTGAGATTGCCTCATACACAGCTTAGGCAAAATAGTTCTGGAAGTTTAAATTGGGTGTTTGTAGTTAAAAGCTTAAATGCAGTTCATAGCATCATGTTATTATGTGAAATGCCTTCTGGAGGAAGATAATTTCAATTTATTATGGTTTTCTTTCCCATATGGCACAAATGGGCCCAGGACCAAGCTGGCTTTCAGCAGAAAGCCTTCCATCTCCACACTCCTTCAACAGGTCACATTTAACCAATTTTAATATCCTTCCTATACACTCACCGACAGATCCATTCCAATCAATCCTCTACAGTTAAAGTTCTTAATGACACTTCATTTTTCACCCTCCTTGACTCCTCTGTTGCTCATGCTACTGCTGAATATTCCTTTGTATCTGGTCTGCTTTTTATCTCTCTGTGCTACTGTTTATGCTAAGATATTATTTCCAAAAGCTAAATTTTGAGCACTCTCACCTCATTCCAAATTTCCTAAGAAAAAGCAGAAACACTAATACAATAATTCTCATGAAAACCCAAACAAATAAATCAATTAAACAACACTTGCATGATTCAGAAAGACAAAGAGATATTCATGCCCACACCAAAGAATGGCACAATTGTGCTTGCCTCTCTTTTTTATTCTGGTACACCCTGCTTTCATTTCAAGTTATATTACTGCATGTTTTCCCAGTGTATCCAGATTAGACAAGAAACATATTTTCAAAGGTACATAATCACTGAAGGATGCATAGCTAGGCACCCACCCAAGCAGGTGAAGTCCCATAAAATTTTATGGGATGCTTAAGCACCTTCAAAAATCTGCCCTTAAATGTTGGAGGACAATGGCTTATCTTTCCTGGAAAACAACAAGCATTTTTGAGTGACATTAAAAACTACAAAACTGGCAAGAATTTGGTTAAAAAACACAACACAACATAAAAGCAGGGTGTAACTGGAGAGAAGCAATCTGAAGAAAAGAGATTAGTACTTCTAATAGTTTAGGAAAATGGAAAATTACTGAGAAAATGCACTTCAAGATGTCTCTGTTTTCTGGTTTCCAAAACATCTTAGATAAGCTCCAATGTTTTTCTATGCAAATTCAATAGCTATGAAGGCATAACATATATCTTCCAGCAATAGTTGTCCCTTGTATAACCTCATGACTTAACAGTGCTGACAAATGTATGAAGCTTTACTAACAGTAGGACCAATGGGTTTTGGAACCTGTAGTAATGATTTAATGTAATGCGATTTTGCATCATAATTAGAAATAAGATTTTTCTTACCATTATCAGAGGTCCAATCACACAGGTCTTAGAGAGACTGCAGGATCACAATACTACAACTCATTTTTGTCTTTCTGCTACGGAATAAAAGGGAAATCTTTCTTGCCACTCCTGAAACAAAACTAAAGGTCAGCCTTTGAATGGTATCCAAACCTTTTTCCCTCTTCGTATTACAAATAAATTGTTGTACTGCAAACTCCAGTAGTTTGTCAGTAGTTCATTGCTCCACACAGCAGCAGAAGGAACAAGGCATGACAGCAAGTATTTAGCTAATTGAGTCTAATTTTCTGCAGGTTTGGAACCCTCTTTGTGTTCCAAAACAACTGCTGGCAACAGTGAAAAGTTCAGCTGCAGATACACGTGTTCCTGTGAAGGTACAAAGAAACCAAGCGCTGGATTGTCAACAGAAAGGAAGGTAGTGTCAGGCAGTACTTCATAATAGCACAAGTAATTATCCAAACTACAGCTGACAACCTTCAGGGGGCTTAGAGAGCTTCAACCAGAACTGATGTTTCCTTTTTCCCTTCTGAAAAATACTGGGTGTTTTCTGCAAATTAACAACAACCTTTCTTCAGTATGTTAGCACTCCCTTCTGTATTTTGGTTCCTTCTTCCCCCTCTCATCATTTATGGTAAGTGCAAAATATTGCTCTTTCTTAACAAAGAATTATCCTTGTAGCACCACAAAATAATCCCACCGTATAGTTTATGGCTTGTGATCAATCTTTTCTGGCTGGCCATGTGTTGTTGTGGTGTTCTTGCTGCTCTGAATATCCCTGGCAGGCACAGCAGTCCTTCCCTGTTTGGTCAGGTACCGGGATAGCTCTGTGCGCCTGACCTCCCTGGGGAAGACATATCACATTAAGTGATTAATGGTGGATGATCTATGAAATGAGCATGAAAGCTTTTCTTTTCCCTCCACTTTATTTTCATTTTGTTGAGAGGATGAGTAAAGTACCTGACACTCGGCTCCTCTCACCTACAAGGTTTTGGATGGGGACTGCTGAAATAAGCTCAGAAAGAGACTGACTCATCCTCTTCAGGTGTC
>JAVSBS010009461.1:25363-49068 GCA_033124195.1 Coracias cyanogaster
TCTGGTGAGTACAGCCAGAACCTTATATATAAGGTGTATATTCTCCCTCCAATATGAGGAGAAAAAGAATTTAAGATAGCTTTCACAGTACACTTAGATATTGCATTCGTCTCAGATCTTTATATGTAGGGTATAAGAGTTTTTGCAAAGTACTTAAAAAGGAAAAGGAAGGGAAAAACATTCCCAAATGTGATGGTTTTACAAAAGGGCAAGGACCCCTCTAGCTTTTGCTAGGAAGTGCTGTCACTTAGAAGAGACTCAACTGAAAAGTAAAATCATTAAACAGAATTAGTTCTGTTCTAACTCAAACCAGGATGTTTGCTACCCTGTAATGTTTTTCCATTGAGATTCTCATTTTTAACCGAAACTGAAAATTAAAGTTTTCTAGGTAGCTAGAATCAATTGCAGTCTGCATGTGCAACAAATTCAATTACAATAGGGCTTTTCACTGCTATTTTATCTGAGAGAAGAAAAATGCAAATATGTGGAGTGAAGCTGATTTGGCTTTTACGTTCTTCAGAAAATATTAAAATTAAAATTTATTAAAAATTAAATTTTTTATTTATTGAAATAAATTATATTCTCACCCCAGACCAATCACAATGACTCACAACATAAGTACATCTCCAACTTAAGCATTTTACTGTGTATAAACTGTGATGATTTGACTCTTTCACAGATGAGAAACTGTTCTGCAGCTGAATATCACATGCAGTTAATATTGTATTTGGGGGAGGAATGCTGCAATTTTACACTATAGAAATTTATTAATAAAACTTTTAGGATTAACATAATATGGTCAGGAAATATAACACTAATAGTAAGCAATCAAAAAGACAGTATCTTCTACTTTGTTCAACTTTAAATAAGATTGCAGCAGCTAATCGGGTTAAAAATAATTACAGATCTTTTAGACTATTTAAATTCTATTTTTTAAGCAGCACTACTAGATATTCAGATCATATCTATAGTTTGTAACATGAAATCCTAGATTATATTCGGTTAACCTAGTTGCAGGAATTATTATTCTTACTTTGACTTTCTTTCTAGAAAATCACTTTCAAGTATTTTAGAATTGGACTAGATGTAAGCATGAATAAACTTAATAAAGTCTAAAACCTGATGGTGGCCAAACATTTCTGTAACTTTAAACCAAATTACTGCCCATGTCAATTTGTATTCAAGAGGTAGGGAAAGGACACTGGTGTTAAGAGTGCATGAGAAGGTAAACTGAGATAAAAATGGATGCCCAACAAATAAACACAATGTCCAGAAAAACAACTGGTTGTAAAGAACATTCTCTCTTCTTCAGTAACAAATGTTGCTGAACTAACTAAAAAAACCCCAAAAATGTCGCTTTGCAGGCCAGAGGGTGCAACTGCTACTGAAAAAATGTTTAGTGGCCTTTTAGTTAAAAGAATGGAATCAACACTATTATTGAACCAGAGTCAGCTACAGAAAAGAAAAGGTATGGGCTTTTTTAACTATCATCTGAGCACATTGAAGAAACTAGACCCAATATTAATCAGACATACAAGCATAATATCAGTTACACTAATGATATCTTGGAATCTGATTATTAAAGTAATTGAAAACTAATTTTTCTGATGGAAGTACTTAAAGCAAAGAGTAATGTGGATGGCAACTGAGACATCTGGACATGCTCAGATACATAAAGGCACAAAATTCAAACACTACATTAGAAGAGAAAATCACCTCTTATTCACGGTATAATTGCACATGCAAATTCACTAGTGAAATCGACATGGTGCTTTTTCATGTTGTTAAAAACATGATGGCAAGAGGAAATAAAATCAGTTTGAAGAAACATTCCCATTCTTCTTCTCCTTTCTATAAATCTGGTCTTTTCTATTAAGTAAGTAGATTTCAATAATCTGAATCTTCCAATGACACAATTTAAGCACAATCTGAATTATGTGCCTCTGCAGTGCTTCCTATTTTCACTCTAATTTCACACTAATTCACTTGCTACATATTTTTTGTTGTTGCTGAAGGCTGATCAGGGCAAGATGAATTGAATTGTGACTTTTTAAGAAGAGAGGAAAAAAGGAAACAACCTAACAGATCTCCTGGACTAAGCCTAGCAATGCCCGTGCAAAGTGCCAATACTACTAAGTCCATAGAAATCAGAAGCATTAAAAAACCCCTTAACACTCTCATAAAAGAAAAAGCGATTAAATTCTTTTCACCAGTTTCTTCCAGGGCCTGTACAGGTGTACTTTCCTCTCTAAACCAGAAGAAAGTTATTATTTGAGAGAAAACTTTTCAACAGATCTCTTTAAAAATACAGGTTAAGAGAATAAAGGGCTAAAGCATTTCTGTAGCAAACGCAATAATTCTTTTATCTTCTTTATGCTATTAACATAGGGATTTTATCCAAATAACAACAGTTTATGAGCCACAGGATACATAACACAAGGTATGTTTAGATTACCAGTTAAATACATATCTTTTAAAAGCTTTTATGGGATGTACAAAATATGCTGAAGCAGGAAAATAAACCACTGTGCAATGTAGCAGGCATTCTTAACGTTTCTTTATTAGTTTAAAGGAACCTGAAGCTAGTAACAATCTGCCTGTCACAGTTCTGAGCACAGCTATTGATATACAGCTACTTACTTTGCATTGGCTTGTTGAGAAGTTACCTACAGTACAGAATTAAATGTTTCACACTTCATACAGCATGTAAATTAGCAAACTTCTCCAAACACGATGTATAAGGGAGGGAAGGAAGGGATCTCTAGAATCTACAGTATTCATGCATTAACTGGTTTTCTATGTTTTCCTATACATTTTTTTCTTTTTTTTGTCAAGTCTTCTCCAACATTGTTAGATCTATATTCTTAAAGATGACAAATGGCTACAAAAAGTCTCAGCTTAGACATGCTACAAAAATCACATGATGAGTAACTGTCTGACTAGCATGAAACTTTTGTGCTTAATGAGATTTAATTAAGAATATAAGCACAGGAGGACACTATGTTAATTTTTTTACTTGTGTCCTATAGAAGTAAAGGGATGCCAGGCAGAAATTGAAACCAGCCTGGCATTGGCTTATGTTGATTTAAATTCAGCATATTAAACAGGTTAGATCTATGGCATACCAAAACCATGACATCTTCCAATCTCAGATCAACAATGTCGTGCAAAGGTTCATTTTGTACCAGCACTTTAATTCAGCACATTCTGTGAGTTAAAACTTCTGTTTGGAAGAGGCAGTAATGAACTGCTAGAAATGTGCTATCATACAACATACAGCTTCAGCTGAAATTTTTGAATTGTGGAACTAAATCAAAATAATGCTTTCAATCTGGCAGCCGCATATCTGACCAAGACTAAAGGGATGTTGAAGTCGATAAGACTCTATAAAATAATCTTCATGCACAGAACGGCACTTTTGAATGATCTTACGCAACACAGTGAAGTACAGGAATTGCAGCGGGTAGAATGATGGACTGAGTCTCACCATGAGACTTGAGGCAGATGTCTTATTAGTCAAAAGGCATCTATATGGCAATTTTAGTACTTAAAAAGTAATAACTTTAAAAGCCGTCTGCTTCACATTTTAGATAAGAGCTCTCTCTTGTGTAAGTATTAATCAGTATCTCTAGAGTAAACCCCTTATTATACTGAGTTGAAAGAAACAAGTCAGTTGAACAGCTCTTCTGAGAGATGCTTGAGGGAGTGTAGTCAAATTTCTGCTTCACTGAGCTTACAAATCTTCAGGTGAGGATGTTACTGCTTCAGACTCTGTATTTTGCTTTGCCGTGATCATTGATAACACATATGTGCTGAAAAAAATATAAAACCGATTGCAACAGCACAGTTGATTACATTATTAATTAATAATGAATTGACCAGACTACTGATTTTGTAATTACCCCTTCCCTTCCAGAGACCTGGAATTGAATTCTCATTTCACTTTCTAGCTACAGCGAGCTTTTCCACTTGCAATTCCCAGATTTGATGTCCACCTCTGAGAGTACCACAGGAAGCAAAGGCCCTTTTTTTGCACCTTTTTTCCATCACTGTCTCACTGAGAAAAGGGGCAGGCAACAATAGCAGTAAAAGCCCAAACCTGCCTGAACTGTAGCTGTGTCTCACTTTTTAACTGCTGTCTCTGCATGTACTGGGAATGGTGGACCTGTGAAGTCCTAGGCTTACAGAAGATGGATGTACAGCTGGGGTATGACTTCTGCTCATAGGGAGAAGAGATGGGAAGGAACGGTTCACAGTGATGAGCAGTGACTCCTTTGGATTATTTGAGGTTTTGCAAGGACTTCTACACTCACAGAAGTGTTCCCAACCATGACATTAAGCCCCAGGAAGGAGACAAATGATGGGGTATTTAAGACACTCTAGAAAAGTAAAACAGTCATTTTTTAACACTTTTTTTAAAAAGAAACTTACATTTAGATCTCTGAAGTGCTCATTGTAGTCTAAGGCATAACCTACCACAAATAAATCTGGAATTTCAAATCCATAATCTGTATTAAGACAAATAACAAACACCATCAGGACAAGATCAGTGACGATTCTATAGCCCTTAAATTCATGTATTGGTTCTCTCACAAGCAAACTATAGATATATGTAGTCAGGTCAGGGTATGTTACTTTTAACTCTTGAGATATCAAGGTCAACAGTAGCCCTATAACCAGTTTCTGCTCATAGACTACTCATAACAGGCATGTGAATAGTCAGTGGAGGGTAGGAGACTTGTGTACAATTATCAGTGGCACAACAGACACATGGCATAAGGAAGCCAAAATCAGAGCTGAAAAAAATTCTGCCTACATTTGGAAGCTCCATTGGTAGACGTGTGTGATGACAACTGTCTAGTATCAAACTAATGATGAAAAAAAAGTGCAGTTTTAGTTCAGAAGTAACTTTCAGAAATTTATGTATTTTCTTCTGAGAATAGCAAAAACTATTTTTTACAGGCTAGGCAATGAGTGGATTGGAAGCAGCCCTGAGGAGAAAGACTTGGGGGGACTGGTTGATGAGGAGCTCAACATGAGCCAGCAATGTGCAAGTGCAGCCCAGAAAGCCAGCCATGTCCCAGGCTGCATCAAAAGAAGCGTGGCCAGCAAGCTAGGGGAGCTGTGTCTGTCCCTCTGCTCTGATGAGACCCCACCTGGAGTACTGCGTCCAGCTCTGGAGCTCCCAATACAAGAGGGACATAAACCTGTTTGAGCAGGTCCAGAGGAGGGCCACAAAGATGATTAGTGAGCTTGAACACCTCTCCTAGGAGGACAGGCTGAGATCGTTGGGGTTGTTCAGCCTGGAGAAGAGAAGGCTCTGGGGAGACATCATTGCATCCCATAGCGCCATCGACAACTGATATTTTACAATGCTTCTAGCAGTACACAGAATGTGGTGAAAAGCAAGTGGTAGAATAGTTGTAACTTCTTGTACTGTCAGGCACAGATTTTCACAACAACACTTACAATCTGGTCTGTACCCATCAGGCCGAGATGTTCTTTTCACCAACAAACTGTAATTAAAAATATAATAAAACCCATGTAAATGTAGTTATGACCTGAATAACATGCATTAAAATGTAGTATATCACCCAAATAACATGCATAGAAACATTCCCTTTATGAAAAAACATCTGAGACATATGAATCACTGTTCTCATTCTGCTTCTCCTCTGGACAACGTCCTGATGGCAGGGAAGAGATGAGTGTGTTCCTCTTCAAAGCCCATCAGTGCTAGTCTTGAAATGGCTGAAAGTTCATTGCTGCTGCCCAACAGCATAAAAGCATTTCCTCTCCTTTCCTCTACTCTCCTCTCAGTGACTCAGGCAGCAACTCTGCAGAGCTCCCCATGTGACACCGCAGCACCGAATTAAAGCAGGATCTTGGAATGGGAACCTCCACTGGAAAATATGTTGGGCTAGACCAATTAATTACGAAGTTTTGTGATCCTTTTACTCACCTTGCCACTTTAATCATTTTTGGTTTGTATTTTTCTATGGCATTAAGCAGAACCTTCATAGTCCTTCCAGTTCCAACAATATCCTTACAAAACAAATAAAAATAGAATAAGTAAAAAACAAAGGAAAGCTGAAAAGAGGAAATCTGGACAATGACTGACCAGTTCCACCTTCTTTTTTGTTGTTGAAATTATATATTTTTCCCAGTATATTGTGAGCCACACCCAAAAAGTTTATAATTGAGCTCACATTCTTTGAAGCAAGCACTTTATATGCATAAAATAATCAGTTGAAGGACACTGAACTTCCTCTTGAACATTGTTTCTAGTACTTGGGATGTAACATGGGGCTGGAGAAGACATTACTGGGCACTGCAAGGATGCAGGGATCAGACTTTTCATATTATGCTCAAGACTACAGTACGTTGTCAGGGCTAAATCTGCCCTATTTGTTGCTTTATTAGTTAGTACAAATGAGTATTCTCCAGAGCTGCTGTACCCAACCTCATCTGAATGAGATCAGTAGATACCTGTCTACAAAACTGACCATGACATGGAGAGCAGCTGTTGATCCTTGTCGTGGTCCGGACGCGAGCGTCCGTGCCGCCTCCCAAAAGGGGAGAGGATAGAGGGTAGAACAAGATACTCTTCTCTTTAGCTGACTTAGGAAGACATTTCAAACAGTGGGTCAGTTTCCCACAATCCTGAACTCTGAGGGTGTGGATATTTCATTAGCAACACCTTGTCCCTGCTCCACTGATATCTAATAGCATTAACAAAATCTGCTGTGGACGTTTTTCATTTCTATTACAGCAGTTAGCATTAGCAAATATGGAGCTCCTAGCAGCTATTCAGGTAACCAGCCGTCTCTCTGGCTGATGACTTGTTTTCCCTCCTGCTAAGAAAAGATATTCCAACATTTGTACATTCCCTTCATTACATTATCCAGCTGACTTCCCACACAAGCAGATTGGGCCTGAAATGCCAGTCAGATCCTGACATGCTCCCTAAGCATCCCAGTTGCTTTTCCAACATTTTAAAGGAGAATCACCTACATTAATTAAGAGACAATTTGCATCACCAGTGAGGTGACACCTTCTTTTCCTCTACAGCTGAACACTGTTGATTTACATCAGCAAGATATCTGTGATGGGCCCTCCCCAGGGGACACTGCAGGATGCAGTGTTAACAACGAGCAGGAGACATGAGGACCTGAGAAAATGACTGACATTCTCAACCAGTGTGTGAACAACCCTGAAGCTGTAAAGCATGTGCAGGGCTATGCTACTATTTCAAAGTCATGCAACTGAGAAGTGCAGGGAATCAGTTGATTCATTGTCCTCCAAGGAACAGAACAACTTGCAGAACAGGAGTTGATGAAGCCATAGAAAGAACAAATCAAATGATGCAGAACAGTCTCCTGGGTATCACAAGGCAGAGTACTGATCAGAGTGGCAGCAGTGTAGTTTGATCTGTCATGCAATTGTAAGAAGACTGAGAGATCATTAAGCAAATCAACCCCTCTCCCTCTTCATGAGCCCCAGATAAAAGAGTGTAAACACGGATGGGGTTTAGAAACTGAACACAGAAATGGGACTTCACTAGGTGACTATCTAAGTACAGTATGACATAAGTACCCAACTTACCTCCACAATGAGAACATTCTGAAAGAAACAGACAAAGATAATACAATTATCGTATGCAGTATTCACAAACTAAAATATACTAATGTTTGCAAAAGTGAAATGAAGATAGATAGGTCCATGTGCAAACATATAACACGCTAAAACACAAGTTGTTTCCTGTTTCATTTCTGTGCAGTGAAAAAGAGCCAGCCATGAGAGCAAGCCCTGCAGTCGCAGGCTATGACTTTATTCAGCTCTGCCTAGGTTACCCTCTGCACAAGAATAAATGTAGCTCCAGAAAACAAAGTTAGATGGAAGAAATCCAAATAGGATGAGCTTCACCTCATTACAGCGTGTCTAGCCGTGTACTACAGTGTACCCTATAGTTCACTGAAATACTATTTCCAATGTTAATATGAGACTACAGCAATAATATTGTTACTCTGAAATAAATGCTCTTCTTCCCTCCCCCTACTTTTCAGAAACCTCACAGTAATGGATAACAGGCCAAGTTGTACCACCCATTCTCATACTGTGAAGCACCCTCTTTTTCTTCAAACACCGCTGCTGAAATCAGCAGTATTATTGAAGAGAAGGGGGGTGGCCCAGTCAAGGGCAGTGATGTCAAGCCTTATGACAACATAATCAAGATGATCTTTTTGCTGAAATGGTTCATCACTGTTCCAGGAATCACAATATCTAAGGTGACTTCTCTTCTTCTATTAAAAGCGGTAATAAAAAGTAATATCCTTATCAGAAGAAATAAAAATCTATTTATTACCGGGCATTATCAATTATCATATGCATGTTCAAAAGGACAGACTCTCACAATCTTGCATTAAGATCTACTTTCTGAGGTGAAACCTGCAATATCAAGAGGAAAGTTATTTCACAAATACCTATATCTATCTATCTATGTATACATCTTACAGGCAGGTACACATTGTAGGTCCCACAAAACCTTGAGGCAGATGGTTTCATATCCATGCAGCATTCACCAGACCAGCTTATGTTCCACTTCCTTTCTGTCAGGCTTGTTGGCTTTGCTACATACATAACATGGAGACTGTCTAACTTCTAATCTCACAGAATTCCAAGGCTGAGAGTCCTGAAGGATATTCAAACATCATGGAGAAGGAGTGTGCTCATAAACAGCATGCCTTTGACAGTTTCATTAACTGATATGCAAATCTTTTTTAAATCTTGAAAATATTAATTCATACTATCCATATTTATATTCATACTGCAGTGTCTCCTAACAATGCTTGGTAGGGAGACATAGCATGCTTCATGCATCAGCCACTGCAGAAACATGTTACCACACACTGTATTATACCTGGATGCTTCTGAAATGGTAAAACACTTGGTAAAGGTGTGGAGGAAACTCCTGGTAGTAGTTCAGCAGATGTCAGCAATGGAGATATCACTCAAGAAAGGCACTAATTTAGACTGAGCTCTGGTGGAATGTGTATTAATCTTGGAGGGTGGCTCCTTTTTGGTGTTTTCATAACAGGTTTCACTGGTGGTTATCCTGCTTGGCACTCCTGACTTTCAACCTCTTAGCTGCTGACACAAACAACTCCGGGTCTGAAAGACCTAGTCCTGAGGAGGTAAAAAGTAAAAAACCTTTTAATAACCAAAGTCCAAAGATGCTCTGCTGCTAGAAATTTCTTCCTTCAAGAATGAATGGAAGTATGTCTGTCCTCTAGATAAGCTGAAGAGACCAAAACGATGTTCAGCAGAAGCTTATGACAGGTGTGCAGTGACACATTTTCTTGAAGGAAGCCATTTGGATCCAAAAAGGGTTTGGCTCTCATCTGGCTTCCTGGATGAAGTCATAACTAGGAAAAACACTTCCAAAGACTAGCCCAAAGACTTGGGTCTGAGGCATAAGCAAATAACTTGATCCAGTCAGTGGCTTAACTGTCCCTCAGGGAACTTGCATAGCTGGTGATATATGTAAATATTCATGTGCGTATATATCATACACACATATAGATATGTGTGTGTGTGTGATACAGGGAGACAGCAGAAGAGTTGCCACGGAAGGAACCTCACCAGAACTAAAGAAGGAAATGAACTTCTTTAGTACCAGCAAAGAGTGCGGGATGACTGTGAGTGGCACCTAGCAAGACAGGCTGACCTGACATCAGCTTGACATCCTAACCCGTTCTGCCGGTTCCATGCATCTCTTGCTGCTCTTCATACTGTTGACAAGGACTGTCCTCTGAAAGGAAAAACACAGATCTTCTAGTGACAAGACCCACCTATCAGCTATGGCATGAGATGGGACATACCAAAACTGGTATGGCAGAGGGCTGCACAGTCCTGCGTTAGCAGACTATATCAAGGTGCAGCAAAGGCTGGTTGCTCCCTGAGCAAAGGGCAGCCATGAGCTGAATGCAGCAGTACAGCTGGCAGTGCAGGGGCCTCACCAGCCAGGGCCCAGCCCCACAGTGCCTTGTCGAGGCGAGTGGCCAGAGCTGCGACTTGTTCAATCAAGAGTGCATATCATCAGGTGAGTTCATGGCAACGAGGCAGATCTGAGGGCAAGCTGGGATGTCCACAGGTTGGGATCAGTTCCAGTGAGAGTAATGAGGATCAAACACAGCCCGCTGATCTTCAGGCAGGTCCACACTGATGAGTGAGGTCTGAGTTTAAACTGGGAAGTAAGTCTGTCAGTTAAGGCCTGGATAAAGGTCTGTAGTAACGTACAGGCATGGCTGCAGCTGAGCTGAAGATTGGTACCCATACAGCATAGCTCAGGCATGGACTGAAAGCCCAGCTGTGGCTGAGCTGAACTGAGGCTCCTGTGCCCACAGGTGTGGGAAGGGGCCCCAAGTGACACAGATCATGGCCACAAAGACCTATTACTGCACACAGGGCTGTGACAGATTGAGAGGAAAGCATATTCCTGGGAGATTTCATTGATAGACAAATACGTTTCTTTGCTACCACAGCTGCTTCAGCTGTCCTATCATGAGCAGCAACAGGGATTCTCTTGCTTACTCACAGGTGGAAATCATAATACTAGACAGAATGAGGGGACAGCAGCCTCCCTGGCCATGGAATCAGGATTAAACCGATAGGAAGGAGCAGACCCTACTAATTAACTTGTGAGAAAATAATAATAGACATTAATAGAAAATCGGCCTGAGGGACCATAAAAGGTCATCAAGACTGGCCCAAAGAATCAACTTGAAACTATCCCTCATGGATATCTGATTTACTTGTTCTTGAATATGATGAGGACTTCAGAACTTCCCCAGGCAATGTGTCTCAGTGCCTCATTATCTAAGAGCAAAAATGCAGTTAGAAAACTTCTGTTGCTGTTTGACCTGAACTTGTTTTGCAGTGGACATAGAAAAAGCTTTATTTTCTTATCTTTTTAACTTCTTCCATATTTGAAGACAGATGTATGTCCTCAGTTTCCTCTTCTTCAAATTGAACAAATCCTATTTGTTCAACATTTTCTCACAAGTTATATTTTCTCGTTTTATGATCATTCTTTTGTTCTCCTCTGGAATCTGTCTGGTTGGTCAGAGTCCCTCTCCCGTTGTGGTGCCTCAAACCTGGGAGAAGCCTTTTCCAGTGTCGAGAAGAAGAAAATAACCACTTTGTATGCTTTACAATTAATCTTCCTTTCTATATATTACAGTGCAACAGCTACATCTTTTATAAAGTTATGCTGTTGTCTCGTGCAACTTGTGATCCACCCATTGTCTCCAACTCAGAACTGTTGCTTAGTCAGTTCCTCCTCACTTGAGTTTATGCAAAAGATGACTTCTATATAAACCTAGAAGTTAGTACTCATCTTTACTGTCATTACATGTCATTGTTTGAATCAAATTCTTACAATAACTTCTTATGATCATAATACTATCTTCTAGTATTTTTACAGGTAGTATCACTAGCATTAAATGCTAATTCCATCTTTTAAATAATGAATTAAATATTATGTAGTCCCTGGAGAACACGCATTAATGCATCCAGTCTGACAGTGAAGCATCACTAACTGTTCTTAAGAAGAGCTTTCCAACCAGTTACACATCCAATAGAAATTTAATCTTGCCTACATTTCCTTATCGCAAGTGACTCATATGAAGGAAAGAAGATTAACATGGATCCAGACATGCCTGAGGGGTTTGTCTGCCCACAAGAGTGATAGTCACCTGCACATGACTTCGGCTGAAATGTAAGATCTCATATTTATTGACTAACTTGAGAAGGAAGGATACTGGTGGATCCTGAAATTGTCTGATCAGCATTCTGTTATTCTTGCCTCTTGTCCTCAGAGCCAAGGAGTCCAACAGTTGAAAATGATACTCATTGGGAGATTTGGTCCTTTTAAAGACCCTTTCATCAGGCAGTTGTCTAGGTCAGGAAACACAGATTCTGTTTTGTATTATGCACATTCTCATTATTTTCAAAACATTGATGAGGATTTTCTGTGCTATGGAGAAATCCATATCCTGTATGTAAAAACTTTGTAGTGGAAAAGCCACTAAAATATTTAGATATGAAAACATTTTGTATGTATAAATAAGGAAGCAACCTGACTGTTGAGAATGATGCATTAATCCTTGTTTCGATTGGAATTACTGTGACGAAAGTCATCACACTTAACTTCTGCTTATGACTGAAGGCATTCAAAATGTTTTGCCATCTTCTGGTACCAGAAACCACCTTCTACAAAAGGACATGGTGTGCTGGGAAACTGACTGTATTGCCACCTGTCCCCTACCTTTCTCCTATTGAAGGAGGCTACTGACAGAAGGGTTCCAGAAAAAGAATGGCATAGCAGAGTAGTAGAGGAACAAACTGCCAGGAAATGTTTTTATATACAGTATCCAAGACTAGATAGTGGTCATGTGCAACTAAAACTGGTTGAAATAGATCAGCTTATCCTTGAGCAGATGGATAGAAGAGGATGAAAGGAGAATGTGGCAAATTGGTACATTATCAGTAATGTCACCATCATCTTAAATGCACAGCTGGCTGCTGGTGAAACTCATCAGGTTGTAGTGCTACAGCAGTAATTGATAATTGGATAAATGATAGGAAGCTAAAGGATATGGAAGAAAAGATCTTTTTTCAAGCAAGTGTTTGAAGCTCCTGTACCACATGGATCAAAACTGTTTTGTCCTTTCAAATACATCTGAGGCAATTGCAGAGGAGGAAACCACATGAAAAGAAAAGGAATCTGGCCTTCTGGCATGCATTTGATATTTTCTGTCTATTTTTGGAGCTTGGAAAACAGGAAATAGGAATATTTACTGACATGCTGACTAGACTGAAGATGGCTTTATTTCTGAGTAGAGACATCTTCACCAATACAATCTGTGAAGTACATCCAGAAATCTAACAATGGTGCTAATATATCTTACAGTGAGACACAGAGAACAGTCAGTTTTTAAAAATATGTCCTGGAAAGATATCTTATATAGTCCAAATAAAGAAGGGGCGGTGGCTCAATTCTCAGGGATTGAAACACCTTTCTACAGTGTTGTTGCAAGAGAATCAGCAGCTTTCATTGCTGATGGGTAAGAGGGATGGCTGGGAACAGACAGATATAGATGACTGTGATTCATCCTGTGTTTACAGCTGTTTCTACTAGGTAGCTGGCAGGAAGTAGGCTGGTGCAGTATAGAATCATAGAATATCTCAAGTGGGAAAAGAACCATAAGGATCAGAGCCCAACTCCCTGCTCCTTGCAGTACTACCTAAAACTCCACTATATGACTAAGAGCGTTGTCCAGGCGCTCCTTGAACTATGACAGGCTTGGTACCATGACCACTTCCCTGCTGAGCTTGTTCTGGTGACTGACCACCCTCTCAGTGAAGAACCTTTTCCTAATGTGCAACCTGATGCAGCTTCCTCGTGCCCTATCACTGGTCACCAGAGAGAGGAGAACAAAACCTTCTCCTCTGCTGCCCCCCTTGAGGAAGCTGTACACTGCAATGAGGTCACCCCTCAGCGTTCTCCAAGCTGAGCAAGCCAAGTGACCTCAGCTGCTCCTTGTAAGTCCTGTCCTCAAGACTTTTCACCATCTTGGTTGCCATCCTCTGGGCACAATCAAATAGTTTGCTGTCCTTATATTGAGGTGCCCCAAAGTGCACAGAGTGTGCACAAGTGCAGTGCAGAGTGGGACTATCATCTCCCTCAACCAGCTAGCTATGCTATTCTTGATGCACCCCAGGGCACACTGTTGACTCATATTCAACTTGCCATCAGCCTAAATCGCCAGATCTTTTTCCATGGGGCTGCTCTCCGGCCTCTTGCCCCCCAGTTTTTATCTATAACCAGGATTACCTGGTCCAGGTGGAGACTCCAGCACTTGCTCTTGCTCTCTAGCTAATCTAGACCTCTCAGTAAGGCCTCTCTGCCCTTGAGGGAGTCCACAGCTCCTCCTGGTTTAGTGTCATTGGCAAACTCACTTCATGTAGATTAGATTTCTGCATCCTGATTATTTATAAACACATTAAAGAGCCCTAATGCTGTACCCTAACCGTGGTTTTAAATGCAAAGGGGTGCTGCGTGGTTTAAAGTTCTCTAGTCTTGAGGGACCAGGGTGCACACAACTTGTGACTCTGCACGTGGACATTGGCACTGAGCAGAAATAATATTTCTTGTGTGAACAAGATCTACACAAAACTAAAATTTGTGCTCTCATATCCTATTTTAGACAGTAGGAATGGTTCAAAGCAGCATGTCTCGGGACACTTTGAAAAAGCAGGAACTTTTTACTATATTTATACTATGTAAAATGAAGAATAAATAATTTCTAATCCCTGCTTTCCATGTGATTTTTTTTCTCTCATTAAAGAGACAGATTTTCACTTTTATAATAAATGTCAATGTATCTGTGAATTTAAATTTTAACAATGGACTGGAAGCTTGCAAAAATTGAAAATCTGTAGTTTACTGCTTTTCAAAGCCACATGATCTTACACATGGCAAGAATGTAGGTTGTTATTATAATATGTGTAAGAAAAATCCTGACTTGTAATAAACGGAGAAAGAATCTGGCTCTGAGTCAATACATTTCTATTGTTTGCCTTCCCACAGGTCAGTAATAAATGGAACTATGTCAGCTAACAGGACAAGCAGAGTAATGAGATCATGTATGCCTCCTGCCTGACAGTAGTAAGTGCTATGAAAATGATTTTTCACCTTCCTAGAAAAGAATAACAATTTTAACTAGATTTTGATTTCATGTTCCTCTTAAAACAATGATTTTAAAGAAAAAATTGCTATGAAATAACAGTGCTTTGAAATTAGCACTGAACAAAGAGTTTGAGGGAAAGGCTGTTTTTGAATTCACATAAAATGTAAAATTTTAACAATGTAAAATGCTAACTTGCGAATTTAGAAAGGGGAAATATTTCCTGGAAAGCAGAAGCTCTACTTAAGTAATCAAATAAGTGATCATACTTAATGCAATACTACAGCTAAGAGGACAAGTACAGCCCTTGCAGGCATAGTGAGAAAATAATGTAGGTACACAAAGAGGTTATTGTTTCCTTAAATTTTTCAACGTGAAATCAATAGAATAACATGCACACAAATGTTTAAAAAAGCTGTTAAAAAACAACAACCAGAAAGAACTTAAGACTGAGAAAATAAGAATGATTTGAGACCTGGAAAAAACACCTTATGTGAAATAAGGCTTGTAGCAGGAAGTAATAGCTTTTATTTAACAGCCCAGTTCCCAGTAGGAGAACATTTTTCACAAAAGAACTTTGACCTTTCAGCCTACAACCTCAAAATACCTTCAACAGCTGAGTCTGGGAACAAAAATTCAGAACTGCTCTGTGGACTAGACTCAATAAAATACTGGCTTTACGGCACATTATAATCTTCCACTGCAGCTGACCTCCAACTCATTTATCAGTGTTCCACAGCTGATAATTTGCTCTCTTATTTTAGCTCACAGGAATTCTTAACATTTTTATCTGTGCCTTTGGTCATAGGGAAGATGATCATGTAGGGCAATCACTTATTTTTCCCAAATTGTCTGATTACCATATCAGGTTAAAATAAAGAGTTTCTTCCAATCTGTGCTTACCTTAAAGTTTGCTGATTCTGTTTGGCCTAACAGAAGGATCTGCAGTCTTAAAATTTTGTTTCTTCCATGTACCTCAATTGCCTAGTATTAATTTCCTGTATTAATTCTATCTTCAAAACTTGTCTCATTTACATCCTCCAGTATGCTAGTATTTTACAGAAGGCTCCCAATGTATTAGTTTATCTAAAAGGAGATTAAATCATGACTGGATGACAGGCAAATATGCAACCATATGGCAACATAAATTTGATAATGGCAAGCTGCTCAGTCTAGTAGGCAAAGGTATATAAAAAGGCAATAAAGGCAAAAAGCCATCCAAATTCAGAGAAAAAATTAGGTTCATCATTTTAGCAGTGATGACAGTTGACTGTTGGTAAAATATGCCTGAAGTGTGAAGGCTTCTCCAAAAAGCTACCAAAAGTTGGTAGCTCAAAAGAGAAACAGTAGGCACAATGAATAAACTATCATTTGGGACCCTTAAATCTAATTACCCAGAAGTTCAGCCAAGAATATAACAGTGCTTTTGGACCTTTAAATATGGGAATTTCGGAACAAAACTCTGTTTGTGATCAGGCCAAATAACTGCACTGAAAAAAAAAACCAAAACAAAAATAAAACCAACTAAGCAAACCCAAAACAAAACAAACCTTTCATGTAGCAAAATTTGCAGAAAAATTTTAAGGGAGCAATTCAAAAAGACAGATTTACAAAGGTCTTGTAAAGCTCATTGAAGGTAAGCAGGTAGCAAGCTTAAAAGAAAAAAGAACTTTTTCACATGCTACATAAATATGACACTCCTTACTATACTGTGGGACTAGAGGCATAACTGGAATTATGAAGAGATGACACAGACAGGGATAACAGTTCTAGCACTCGATGTACTCAAAATGGTAGTCCAGATGTAACTTGGATTTTGCAAGTCTCTGTTCTTGCTGTGTTTCCTATGTCCTTTCCTTAATAAAATTCCAGTTGTCTGCTGCTGAAGACATGGTACAAGCCTAAACAGACCTTTCATCCTATTTAGTGGTAATGGTGGTCTTAAATGTGGAGAAAATACAAGGAAATTGGGAATGGTGGAAATACTTTTATCTTCAAGTCCCCATTGGTGTCCTGAGTTCCTTTCTCTCTCCTTCATGGATAGAACTATTCTTAAACTATCTGGGGTTACAAGTAACGTATTGTTAGTTATGCCAGCTTATAAGGTAGGCATGAATACACAGTCGTTAGAAAAGGTGAGTTCTTTTACACATTTAGTTTCACAGATGAAGGCACACTTGTGAAAAATACAATGGGCTAAAAAAGACAGCCAGCTCCTCACAACTTTGGTACAGCTGAATTGACGGAAGCTTCTAGATATTGTAAAATTTACTTTGTTTAAATGCTACAAATACTTTAAAATATATTATGAATTTTTACAGTATTATACAGTGTGATTACAGTATTAATACTAACAGGGTTATACTATTTCTTCTTTCAACTCATCTACATAAATTTTCATAGCCATCTCACTTTGAAACAGTGCCTCTAGTTTTCTCGGTAGACATTATCTCCCCATTTTCAAAACTTAATCTTTACAAACATTAATGATAATTTTTACCCAAATGAGCATTTCAGCTTTAAAGCAATTGAAAACTAAGCAGCTACTTAACTATGAAATCAGCTACTGAGAAATTTTATGTTCATCACTTATCACTAAAGGAGATAATTTTAGATTTTTTTTCTGCATAGAAATGAATAGTTACAAAGCATTAGGGTCTTAAGCTATATCAGAACTCATTCTTCAAGTACCTTTATTAATGATTCATGCCATGGAAATCTTCATTCTTGCCTCTGTGACCTTCTTCACAGAAGAAGAATTTCAAATTGTGGGTGATTTTCTCCAGGTAACAGTTTGGGTCTGCATGCTAACTCTCCTCTCTCTCAGAATATTTGTCTTTTTCATGGTTTAGGTCAAGATACATTTTTCCCAGGCTTATAATATTTTTATAAACAAAAGCATATTGTTGAGAGATACTCCTCCTTCTGAAGAGCTATTATCCCTAATATCCTCTTTTTAAATAGCTTTAAATTTTTTTGCTTTCTGTAAGCTTTCTCAGAAAAAAAAAAAAGTTATAGAACAGCCTGTACATGAATATACTCAGTAATCTTTTTTTCCAATAATAAGTAATGCATGGAAATGATCTAATTGTTCACTAAGATTCTATGCTAGCTGAGGTTCCAGGTATTAGTACTTAGGAAGAGCACTTTAAGATCAAAATCTCAGAATCTTTTGTCTGCTGGTTTCAAAGCTGTTTACGTTATTGATGCTTTTGAACTTTATGGAAACTTAATGGAACTTGCATTCTAACCCATGCTGGCACTTCTGAAAACACCTTCCATGATCATTAAATTAATGGGACTTAACCTGGCATATTAATTTTTCAATGTCATTACAATATTTTCTTAATAAGTACTCCAAGCAGGCAGAAGAAGCAGGGAGGCTTAATTCTATCGGTCTTACACTAATTCAGTCAGTGACGTAGAATGGTTACTAAAGCCAGCACTTTTAAAAGCCAGCAGCTAAACTGAAGTACTAAAAAAACCTTCAGGGAAAGATTTACATTGACTGTAGGAGGCTCTGAATCAGTCTGCAAATGGCTGATTAGTAAAATGTGCTGAATACTTGCACTAATTACTTAAGTCAACAACAGATGGAGGAGTTGGCATCGTGGACATAAGGACACTCCTTCATATATCCAACTTTAGACGTGTAAGTATGAACATCTGAGCTCAAGCTTTGCGTCCCAGCTTTTCTATCAGTAGAATAAGTCTTAAGGAAACCCCATTCTCACATGTTGTAGTGAAAATGCTATTTAATTATTCATACATCAGCCCTGTCACAGATAACCACACATACAAACAACCACCGAACATGCCCTTTCAGCAAGTCTGCTCCCCTGGCAGTCCCAGCCCTCCCTTCCTGCTCCGCTTCCGTGTCTCCACATCCAGCCTGCAGCACTGGGCTCCCTTCCTGATCAGCCACTTCTGCTCCCAAACCAGCCCCTTCAGGCCTGCCCAAGATCTCAGCCTTCTAACCCAGCAATCTTAAACTATCTTGCTCTTCATCCTTCTCCCAAGTATCTCCTAGCCAAATTTTATGTCCTGTTCCACACCAGGGAACAGGAGGGCCATGCCAACAAGAAAAAGGTCACTGGGGTTTTCAGTATAAGAAAAAAATTTACTTCATTTTTTAAAAGACAGGATTACTTGGGGTGAAATTTTCCTTCTCTCTCATACACACGTGGAGACACAAATACATCAAAGTCCTGAAAAAGAAAATCATGTTTTGCTCCAGTGAATTTAAATGGTAGTAGAAAGATTATGTCTGGAAAAGATATTAATAACTGAAACCACCTATCACGAAAATTTGAGATTGGAAGATGGGGAAGGGGAGCTGGGCCTGGAAGCTTAGAAAGTGTTTGGGCTATCTGGGAAACAGAAACATTAGGTAAAATGAATAGATGCACTGTCAGTTCTGCCTGTGAGGTAGAGAAACATATGCAAAATCATCACAGAAAAACAGGTAGCTCCAGTGTTTGAATATTAGAAAGTAGCAAATGAATTAATATTTCCCAAGAACATGATTAATGCTTTAGTGATAATTTGGAAAGAAACACCCAGCAGGAGTATTAGAAGTGCAAGTTGAGGACATATGTATAACTAAAATATTTTGAGTATAACAGCATTTTTTTCATTTAAGTTCTAGTTGCATCAGAGCCTTTTTAATACTAATGAAATACTTTAAAGTTTGTCTCTCCTTTTTCTTATGTGCTATAGTACAACAAAACAAATGAGTCTGCTAATGCTACAGTTGAGAGCTTTGAAGAAACCAGTATTATTTAGTGCCAGCTAATAAAACAGTAACTGCATGTACAGTACAAATAACGAAATAAGTATTATGTTGCCTTAATGCATAAGTCAATAATCCATTTCTGACCATTTTCCTAATGAAATCAGCCTTGCTTCCTCTTCAAGGAACTGCTTTGTATTAACATGGTTTTGTATTACCAAGGAATAGCCTTTTCACACACTCAAACCACTCTCATTACCAAAATATTGAAGCAAATTCAGTCACAGCACCAGCCTGATGTTGAAATAAAAGAAATCCCATTTGATTATCTGAGTGAAAGGTTCCACAACTGAGCTTTGTGCAGTAGGCAAAATTCTATTAAACTCCTCATATGCTGAATTCAACAGGGATATTCAAGGTGCAGTTTCCCATCAAAGGCAGAAAAAAAAAAGGCTCCAAGACATAAGCAAGCTCAGGGGAAGCATTCTAGTACAAATTTTGCCCACAGTCTCACTGATGGTACGTACAACTATTGGGAAATACCTACACTAGGATGGAGGGGCTACATTTTCACCTTTTGTGGCATCTGCAATCTGAAAGCAATGGCATTACAGCAACTCAGTAGATATTAACATGTTTCTTTGATTACAGTGTTAGTATCTAGCAGGCCATGTGCAAATTACACAGCTCTTCTCAAGTGCCTTTACCAGACGTATTTTCTTTCTTAAATTTAAAATTAACCAACCTTCCCAGTCAGCTTTGAAAGATCATCTCCTCCCATTATCTGCATATCTTGCATAGACTGATCATTCTGAAAGAAGAAAGACCAAACTTTGAAATTGGACATAACTGTATAAAATATGAGTATAAACATGTTAACTTTTGGTTACCAATATTTTCTAATGCTCATTAGTATTGATGTATGTATGACAAAACCACACTCCCACTTGTTCCTATGGCTTCTATCATCTCCTTGTATTTAAGCTAACATCAAGCTCCAGGCTTTACTGAACTAGAAAAAGTTGTATCTTTCCTTTTAAAATAAATAATGTTCCCTTGCTTGCTAGTTCTTAATATGAAAAGTATTGAGTAACATATTTGTCCCTTTCATAACACGAGGATGGAAGCATCTCAACACTCAACCAAACCCCTGTAAGCACATTATTTTTTGGAAGAGAATTTAGAAACACAGGCAAAATGTGCTTACATCTGTTACTTTCATACAGAATTCAGCTATTTTTTAAGAAATCCACTCAGTATTTTTTTGGAGGGGGAAAAGTTTTGCAAACATTATCACTTGTTATCAAGAATAGTTTCAGTGTGCCATACAGTTTCAAGAGTTTTATTTTTGCTTTTTCAATTAATTAAAAAACAAAAATCCTTGAGATCAACTTCATAAAATAAAATACTGCCAGTCAGGTCTAACTAAACACAACAGAATAGTATGCATTGATTTTCCTATTATAAAAGGTATTTTCTGAAAAAAAAAAAAATCAGTAAAACTTTAAAAAATCTGTTTCTTTTACAGTCATTTCACTTGAAATTCATTGGAATATTCTCAACCAGCTCTAGCTGAAAGTCATTATCAGCAGCATGCCAAGTTAAGATCACATAGGGGAGACATAAGGAAGCCCTACTTTTAAGGGAGGACAAAAGAAGCCTTAAAGACAGTAGTAAATTAAAAAATATACAGTCATGGCCAGGCTACATGAACTTCCCAATGAGGGCAAGAGCAAAACTAAGTATAGTTAACGTGGAGTTTTTGCCAAATTGGTGCATGTGCTAATCTAATCTCCCTACCCATAGGGAATGTTAGTCCAATTTTAATAATAGCTGCAGTACCACAGTATGACACTGGAGTTTACTGGTAACATCAGGAAGCTTTATCATTACAAACAACTGACAAAAATACAATACTTGAATACTTTGCTTTTGTTTCATAAATCCAGTGCTCCAAAGTAAAATGTTTTTTCACAAATAAATAATGGGACAGCAGGACTCATATGATAAGTGAGGATATACTGGGCTAAGGGATTTATAGCTGCTCTCCTTCCCCTCAGAAAGCAGCATGAGCAGAGGTGGCACACACGTGCCTGCTGAGCAGCGCGGTTACAGCTGCACGCCTGTGCAGATGGAAACTGCACCTGCTCACACTCACAGCCCAGGTGGCACAAGTCCAGGGACTTCCAAGGCACCTTCACAGCCACTTGACCACAAGCAATCTGACAACCCCAGGAACTATTCGTGGTCCCTATAGGAATGGATTGTCTAAATTAATACAGCCTTCCTGAGTAACTGTAAGCAAAGGTTGCAGAATTGTCCAGATGACAATTTCTCCAGGTTTGCCTCCTGTAGACCCACCAAAGGCTCCCCTTTTACTCAGACTTCACTCCCCAAAAAACTCTCACACCACAGTTTTCTAAGAGGTCCTTAGCAGTCACCGCCTTAAAAGACAGCTTTTAGACCTGCCTTCACTTTTTCTGCACCAGATCTAGGAGCTTCAGATCCTTTTCATGGTGCTCTGATTTGTTTCCTGGGCAACAGAGCCAGGGCAGGAATGAAGGTTACATCCCATATGCTTTCTAATGTAAGTTTCAACGTTCCTGTTATTTTTGTAAAGAAAAACAGAAAGAACAAAAAACCCACAAAAATAGAAACTGATTTCCTCAGAAGATTAAAACTAAATAAAAAGTGGAGATAGAGAAGATTTTAATTTCAGGATTAAAAGCATAAGCCTTTTGTTGTAGAGCAAGACAGGTCACTTCAAAAGTCAGGAACATATTCAGGTCAAGACTATTATAAGACTATAAAAAGCAGTTAGTTTCTATTATCTACCATGGCATGTGTAACCAAGGCAGTGACAAAATATTTTTTCATTTCCAAATGAGAAAGTCTGGAATTTCATTAACAACCAACACACAAGAATTATTGAAAAGGCAGTTTGTCCTTAGCTGCTAGCTGAAAAAGAGAGGGGGGGAAAAAAGCGCTAACAGTGAGATGCAATGATTAATGAATTGATTTATTTATTTTTAACTAAAAAAAAAAAAAAAGAAAAAAAATCTCTTTCAGCACTCTTCACAGCAGCACTGTTTCCTTTGCATTTGGTATTTCTGGCTCCAGCTGAAAGGAAGATGCTGAAATAGCATCTTCACTGCTGGCAAGCAGTTAAGCAAACACAAAAGCTATTGAGAGCTGGGGGATCACAGCATCCCGCCAATCTGCGTATTCACACATTGGCTGTTGTAGCGCAACTGCACACAATTATGAAAATTCTTGTGTTCTGACTGGAGAACAATTGCTGTCAGAGTACAGGTCTGAGTATTCACTATGCCTAAAAAACATAAAGAAAAATGCAGCTCTGAACCCTCCAGCCAAGGTGTTTTTAAGAAATTTAAAGAAATTACTTGCATCACACAGTAGAGTAATTCACTTGCAAAAAAAAAAAAAAAAAAAGCAGATCATTGATTTTAATGCCATTTATAGCTATATCTACATTCATCACTTAACTCATATTGTAAAACATGCACCTGCCAAACAGCAAGACTCAGTATCACCATGTCACAATCATAATGTTCATATAGATAATGTGCACACAAGGGTTGCCATAGGAACCTCTCAATGCTTTTTTTTCAGAGTTCTCAGTTTATAATCGCAAAATAACACTGCACTAAATCTTCAGGAAAGAAAAAAAATCTGTTTCATTCAGTACAGGTTACTGTCAATTCGGAACTGTTTGTTTCATTTTCATTTCACAATTTTTGCTGTTAAATATTTGACACTAAATATACTGTCCTAGATACATATCATAATCACACTATATTTTGGCTAATGCAGCACAGCATTTATTGCAGCTGTTTCTAGAAGACAAGATGCATTGTGTCACATTCCTACACCTCATCTTCAGCTATATTTAACACTGCATTTCTGGGTTTTTTTTCTGCATTTAATAAATCTACATTTTCCAGGATAAATCCCAATTTCTTTGTTTTTCCTTGCTGTGTTGTGCTTTTTCACCTGTTCATCTTTGGTTTGTAATTTTATTTCATTCAGACCTTGCCAGGATACATTTTCCAATCCTGTGAATACTTGATGAATGAAAGCAAGAATGTTACTATTTCCACCTCCATCTTTCACGGCATGCAAGATAAAACTTTGACTTTCTATGTTGATTTGAATAATATAGATATTTAAATTCCATCTATACTAGGTCATGTCTTTTGAAC
>JAVSBS010009463.1:0-22305 GCA_033124195.1 Coracias cyanogaster
CCGATCTTAGAACTGGTGGTTGCAACACAGAACACATGTAAGAGGGGAAAGACTGAGAAGATGAAAAGAATGCTCCTAGCAACAGTCATGAAATAGACACAAAGCAGTGCCAAGAACCTAATAATAAGGCACTTATCTTTTGAATGTTTGTGTTCCTTCTCAGGGGTTGTAGAATGTTACTACATTCCTAACAATTTATCATTATGCTCTTGGCTTTGGGGAGACAGCGATAAGAATTGGTAAACAATTATTTTCAGATGATGCTTGTAGCATATGTTGGATTAGTGAATATGGAGCCTATTAGTACAATGGACTGTATGCTCCCATGTATGTTGTTGGCTTAATTCTGGTCAATGTTATCTGTACACTTTGAGTGTATTTCTACAGAGTTTAAAAAACAAACAAACAAACAAAACCCCAAAAAACCGAAACCCCAACCAACCAAACATAAAGGGCAAGCAAAACCAGAACACCACCACAGTTTGAATTAACTATGTCTCCAAGGTTTAGAGACAATGGTAGAAATGCAACAGAATTCACCATACCTCAAGCCTGGTGCGTCATACTTTAGACAACATAGTCTCTGAAACATATCTATACTTATAGGTATCAGAATTTTTAGTAGTATGAAAAACAGTGGGAAACGTTGAAGATCTGAAAAATATGTTTCCCCTTTCTTTTCAAATCTCATTTTATATTACTTCTTACAGCTAAAATTGGATTGGATATTGGGCAAATAAGAACAGCTTTAATTTCTCTACTTAATGTGCGTTTATATGGTACTAATGTCCTTTTTTTCTGGGAGCTGGTCACATTACCCACCAAAATAGGAAAGAAATTTTCTGTGCCACATTTTGTAGTTAATAGGAATTTTATGCTATATCTGTTCTGCTAGCAGTCACTTTCCTTCCGCCCTCCATCTATCTGAATGCTCTACAGAAAGCTGTTTTGCCTATAGAAATATATATTCCTCTTTATAAAAGATTTCTCTTTGGATTTCTTTTTTTGAGTGAATCATGGTGAAAACACAAATAAACTGTATCATGAGAAGTACATATGTTTAAAACTAAATGAGAGAAAGCCACACAAGCAGACAAATTACATTTTCACATTATCTCCTTACTGCAGAAAAATTTTAGATTTATGTAAAAGCTTGAGAACCAGAGCTTGCCTAATACATACTGGGATTTCTCTAGGTAAGTCTTCAACATACAGTGTGAGTTCAGTATTCCTAGTTAAGGCATTTTAATTGGAAAGTGGCATCTAACATGGGAAATGTTCTAATTTCTGAAATCCACTGAGCCTTTGCAGTAGTATTTCCAAGGTACTATGCAACAAGAATGTATGATTATTGGGAACAAAAAGAGGTAATATTCCTCAGTAAAACCACTACTGTAGTGTTGTCGATGGTGATGTACTCAAATTATACAATGCGCTCCTATGCGTCCCACAACTGTAGGCAGCAATGTGAAAAGTCTGGCTGCTACCAAATTTTGTAGACTCTGCAACCAAGAAAATTAAAAAAGACAAATGAGGAAAGACAGAGGAACTTGCGTTCTTTCACCTCTCTGAATGAAAATTTTACCTGTCTCCTTCCTGTCTTCTGTCATTTACCCTGATAACTCTTGATTTGGTTCTGTGGTCTATAAGGAAGTAGGGCGTCAATTCCACTGTGGTTATAGAGCAGAGAGGGAGCTCTAAGCTTGGTTATGGTGGCATCACGGAGAAAAAGAATGCTTCTAACCCTCAGGAGAAACTACAGAGATTGGGAGGGTTTTATGCTGATGTGCTGAGTTAATTGAAGATCAGATGGAGGAGATTTCAGGCTGACACATGACAATTTCAGGCTTCAAAAGTTTGATGTCAGTGTTTAGAACATGAACTGTTCATGTTCTTCTACTGCATTGCCCACAGGTTACTCCAAAGCACTTGGATCCCTCCCCACCATCCCCTTCAGAAGAACAAGGTGAATTTTATATATTTTAAAGTGATCAGGAATCATATCTAAAATTAATTGACTTTAAATAGCAGCAGGCTTCTGAAGTTTTATTTCTGTTGCAGGTAATATTTAAGTTTTGCATCATGCCTACTGGAAAAAAATAGCAGAAAAGGTCTACGTATTTCTCCATATTAACACATATGATATGAATGTTGCCACAGAAGTTGTCTATGATTCAAGTATGAGTTACAGAGAGAAATGAATTTTAAGAGGTTTCCATATGATTGTATGATTGTAGCTTAGAAAATGTAAGAGTTTGTTTTTTATATAGAACATGTGGCTGTTCAAAAGATGCTGCAGATGATTAACCTTTAAGGGAAACGACAAGCAAAATTATGCACTAGTGAATACAGCTAGCAATGAAAAAGGCAAACAAATCCAATGATAATGATAATGCTAAAGTGAACCTGCTTGCATTCATAAGATGATGACTGCCCTTGATGAGTACAGTGAAACTATTTACCAGCATTAGTAATTAATTTTTTTTTAAAACCGTTTCTGTCTTTAATAAAGTTCCTGCTGGTTATTCTACCTCAGGATTTTTTTTGCCATAACAATCAGCTCTGTCCAAATGTAAATTAGCTGCTTCCTAGTCAGTACATAGTTAACTACTTAGTTAACTAGTCAGTATATAGTTAAATACTTACTAGCTACCTGAGGATTCCGTATATATTTTTTTTCTTCTTTTATAGTCTGGATTCTTTAGAAAACAAAGCTTATAGAATTATTTTTTTTTTCTGACAGTCCCTTCATAGTAACTTTTTAAGTCCTTTGATCAGATTGAGTCAACTTTAAAAGAGAAATCAGAGTTTCAGATCTACATTCTACCTATTTTGTCCTAATCAGCAACTTTACAAAATGAACTACTTAATTAACATCTGGCAGAGAGGAAAGGACACATTTTCAGTACGTACTGCACATGAGTAATGGCAGATCAACCACCATATACATATTGACATGCCATTTGGCGTAGGTATTTGGTCTAGTCACCATGTACTTTGCCTGTTATGTGGTGGCATGTTACAGGAGACATGAGTTTTCTGTGAAAGAGGATAAAATTTTGAGGTAAGGGAAAGTAAAGAGAAAAAGCAGAGCTGAGAGGTGTTAAGACAAAAATCAGTGGGAAACCCAACTTGTATTAGGCTGATGGCTTACAGAACAATCTAGACCCTTTATTTTTAATTCTTACTGAATGTTGCCAAATGATTGTAATTTTCTCAATAAGAAACCAATATAAGTTCATAAAAGAGATAGAAAAGGCAGACTGGATCATAAACTTCATTTTTCTGCAAAGGGAGGATTGAGTGCCTTCCGTGGAGTACATCTTAGATGTGGTGTAGGTAGTCCTCACGTTTTACACAGAAAAGTGTCTGAAACATTGGATCTTAAACCTTATACAAGCAGATATGTAGGCCTTCATTTTTGTCCATATATCTCAGGGCTGAATCATGTAGGCTTTGAAACCTTGATTCAAATTAGCTATTAGCCAACCAGGGAGTACGTGCCTGTGTTCCCTCTCTGGCTTCCACATCTTCCTCAGAGGAATGAGTGACCTACATGGACAGTTTGCTGCTGACACACAAAGTGTGCGTCACGCTAAGAGAGTGCCTAGTGTTTAGAGAATTAAGTTAGTATTAACATGGCTTAACTATGCCTTTTGACTGATTTATATTAAATGAAGCTGGGCTATCTTAAATCTTATAGAAAGTCATCCAGTATCAGTTTGCATATGGTGCTATTGTAATAACATGACGTTGTTTACGAAGAATCAGTATTTTTCAGTGGTGTTAAAATGTTGTTTACAGGAGCATTGCTGTGTAATAACAGCTACTCTGGTACAGCATTCTGGTGGAAAACTAAAATATATAGATTCCTTCTTCTTACTTTTACTAGAATTCAACGAATGATTATGAAAATTACCTTGGGGTGAGTGAGGATATTTTTTTGCACTTTTAGAAAGTTTAACTTAGGAAGAATAGCAGGAAGCATTCAGAAGATGTCATTGTTTAAAGTTGGAGTAGTAGAAATGGAAAAAAAAATGAAAAGAAGTGCTAGGTTCTGGACTTTAGGAGTAATGAGACAAAATTCTACTCAAGTATTGCAAATGACAGCAGAGAAGAGAGATGTGCGTGTGTATTACTGCAGAATGAGCAGCATTCATCATTTTCCTTTTCTGAAATGACACTAGAAAGAATACTCATTTCACTGCAAAAGGATGGAAGAGATGATGGCGCTGAACAGATTATAAGACTCCTGTACTGTTTTATCTGTTGTCACATTTTTATATAGTTAAAAGCTTAACCCTAGGTGTAACCTCTATAAAGAAGCTTTATACTACTGACTACCATTAATGTGAACAGTATTAATGGAAAGCAAGCTTTGAGGGATACAGGAATTGCTTTCCAGTACAGTAACTGACTGTGCTATTTCAGAGATATATGGAGAAAACTTTCTCAATATGGTGAAAATCGAAAATATACTTGGATTGGACAAATTTTTTACTGAATTGCTGGTTCTCTTTTGTTTCAGGAATCAGCCAAAGTTCCACTGTAAAAGTGAATTGAGACTTCTCAGAATTTATTGTAATTTGTTCAGAGCTGAGGGGCTTTTTACCCTTAGTAAATCCTATTGCCTTCAAGTATTTTAAATATGAGTTGCTTTAGTATCCCGTGCCCTCAGCAAAAATCAGACCGCTGTCAATTACTTTCTCAACCACTTTACCTGGTTAATTTTTTCAAGTGAATGTCTTCCTATGGAGAATTTTTTTTTCAAAAGAATTGTATTTTCTAATAATAATATATGTAATTGAAAAACACTAACCAATTCTGGTAAGAACATTTGTTTTCCAGTCAGTTTTATTCAATGTGATTGCTATTCTTTCAGTATTCTGAGCATCAAAATGCTTACTAGTGCATTTTAAACTCTTCTGTGACCCTGAAGTATGTAGACTAGTGAATAAAGCAACAGAGATGATTTTCACTGTATTTACGTACTTCCCATAGCATGCTGGAAAACATGTTGTGAGAGTTGAAAATCTGAAGTTGAAGACCTCTTTAGCAGAAAATTGTATTTTTACTTATTTTAAACCAGGATGCTTTAATATTTTGGTTAATTTCATTTTTATTTTATAAGGTACTTAACAAAAGCATAAAAAGTCATAATGGTTTCTTTATCAGAATCCCTGTGAAAAGGAAGAATTGATTTTTGAACACAGAGGTTGGGCTATTTCTTCATGTTCCTAAGTGCATCTTATTCCTTCAATACAAGGTCAATTTTGATTTTATGGAATCACTCACCATATGTTACATAAACTAGATTGATAAGAAACCTAACAAACACAGCATGACAGCAACTCTAGTACAGTAACATTATTTACCTGACAGGTCTACTTTCTCTAATGAAATATTTAGCTTTTAATATTAAAGATGTACTTGAGCCCTTAAAAATAACCTACTAAGTTCTTCCTCACCTTTTGAGTTACTTTTCTCTTTAGATCAGTTTCTTCTGCAGGTTCTTCATGTGTAGCAGTTGCTTATTTTAGTAGTAATTACTGTAAAAGTCACCTCTTATGCACAGAATTAGTCACAGGGCTAGATACCATGTATGATGGAGCATGGAAGAAGAATCTAGGCCCATAGCAATACCTGGTAGGTAATTTACAATGACTTGACTTTAATTTTAGTAATTAAATGTTAGTAGCCTTTGGCATGTTACTCTCTTGAAGGCAACAAAAAAGATACTATTATTTAGAGACTGCATTTGCTTGATGAATATGCCAACTAATAAAAGTTGGTAAAAAGTGGTGTTTCCTTCCTTCATGTTTAAAGAAGAATCTAGAAGAATATGTCAAGTACTGACAGAAAACCTCTTGTTTAATAATGAGAAGTAGGCCCTACTGCGCACAAGAAGAATGTAGACATTACTAGGTTGGTTTGGGTTTTTTAATGCAACAATATCAATTAACTTTTTTTTCTAGTTTTGTTACATTACATGTATACAGCAGCATTTTATATCCAAGCACAAAGTGCTGGACTTCAGGACTGATTAATTAAAAATCAGAAAATATTTTAGATAACCTATTTAATGACAGAAGTACTAGATTTATTTGAATTACCATTGATATTCCCAGGATATGCCATTTGTGTCAATTTACTCTAGTATTTTGATTTCAGAATGGTGAATTAGGATGATCTTTTGATCAAAATTTGAATGCTGTGAGTGGAAATAAAATGGGCTGGATCTGCAGGAGGAAGATGCATAGTGGTTGATGCATCCTCCTTTTGCATAGTCCTGGTATCTCACACAAGATTTTTCTGGAGAAATTTTCACAACTGACAGACCTTTCTTCTTGAACTGGAATATATGAGCAAGGGCACCTTCCCCTCATATTTGTGCCCCTCGGTCATAACAAGGATCTCTCTTTATGTGAACTCTGCTCACTAGCTTCTTGAAAGGATCTTTGTGTTACGCATCTTTACAATTGCCTAAGTCCTTAGGAAAAAAGGCAGCTCACTATTTAAGATCAATATTTTCTTCTTCACCTGTGTTAACTGTTGACATTAGTGTGGTCTGGATAGTATTTTGTAGTTTTACTTTTGATCCCTCAGAAATATTCTATCTAAAAAAAGAAAGAAGCTGAGATTGCAGCTTAACCATATTAGTGCACTTTACAATGAGGTTTTTTAAAGAGAAATGGTAATTTCTATTAAGCTTTAATCTGTTTCTTGATCTTCATGAACGGAGATGGATTTGTCTGCAAATCATTGGAAGCTCATTCTGAAGCTAGTCTTTGAAAGAAAGCCATAAACATCCAACTTTGTATATGCATCACTTTTTAATTTGTAGAGTTGTGATATGGTCTATTTCTCCTCTCTCTACAATTCTAATCTATATGATGTTTACAAACTATGCATTTCTTGCATAGCGGCAATACAAAACCTATTCCAAAAGGTGTCTGATGATGCATTGTTTGTGAGAGTCTAAGTCAGAAAGATTGACCTAGGTAGACCAAAATAGAAGGGTAACATTCTGTCGCAACTTCCAGTGTCACATATTGAGGGATTTAATTATTGTGCTACCAGAAATGCAAGAAGAAATAAATACAGAATAACAAAGGTGCCTGCCAAAGCTCTTCAAGTTAAACAAGCCTGACTAAAGCAAAAGGTGCATGTGTTTCTGAATTGTGAATCTTGGAAAGATTTTCTCTCATTGGAACAAGGGAGAATAGAAAGGAAAGAAGTTTTTTGGAGGGAAAGAACATGAAATGCTTGACTGGAAAACCGTTTTTACCCCAAAAGAGCCACTAGCTATTTCTTTTACTGTAAAGATGGCTGAGAGTCACTAATAAGGCAGCTTTTTCTTGAGTAGTGGGGAGGGAAATATTTTTTTGTTACCCTGCTACACTTCAATTTTACTTTCCAGAAAGGATAGCTGTATTAGGAAAAGCAATCCAAGAGTTCCTGGATAACAACTCTGTCTCTCTAAAACACAGAGAAGAATGCAGGTGTCCTTTGATCTTCATGTGTCCCTGTTTACACACAAGCTATGTTTATAGATGCCTTGACAAACAGCTGTCAGGAACAGCTCTTTTCACCTCACATTTTACTTTATTGTTTTCCCTTCTTCAGAATTACATGCATTACTATTTTTTTTTTTTGTACTCAGAATATAGTAGTGCATGTCAATATTTAGTAAATTCAGTTGTGTAATAGCTTGGAACTCACAGTTTATAAAATACTTGGATATTTATACCAATACAGGGATATCGAGTTATTAGCCTGATGATAGATGTATCTGACTTATTCATTAAAATACACATTTCAGTTTAGCCTCAGATTTTGTTGATGTTTATCTTTGAAAGACTGTGTCAGCACTAGAATTAAAATAAATCTAGTTTTTAATGCTATTTGAGTTGATTTTATGAGATGTTATATAAGATGAATTATGCATTATTTCATGCATACTTGCAATGCTGTATTTTAAAGAGATTTCTTTTTACAGTAGATTTCATTTTATTTCATAGTTTTATTTAACACATGAATAATCCTGGCCTTTGGGTTGTGGGTATTCTACTGTTTTCTACTTCAGCATTAGGTTTATAGACCACCAATTTTCCTCCCATTTCTTCACATACCTGTAACATTTTGCTTTTCTTCTTTGTTTTTGCATTGACTGTTCTTCAGGAAGGCTACATTTTCAATGAGATTGTTTCAGAACGGTTCAACAACAATAACAGAAAAACAAACACTGAGTTTCTTAAGATAACTCTTCATTTTCTAATTTTACTCTTATTCTAGGGGGAATGTAGGAAAGATAGTCTTTCCTCACACTAGTCCTTGTTGCCAGTTTTTCCTTCAGAACTGCCATGCTTGAGGGAATTCATCTTGCTCACAAAATATCATAATCTCAAGAACCAATTTCTACTCCTATCTCTGAGTCTCTAGTGATTACGTTTTTCTATCTGGAGTAGAAACTCGCACTATTCAAGGCCCAGAATTTACACCTGACTGAATTCATGCAAAATTGGAATCTCTTGAAAAATATTAGGAAAGTTGGGACAGGTAAGAAACATAACCATGTAAAATAAGGCTCTTAGAGAGAAGCAATAAAGCAACACACACATCCTTGCATTACTTTACATTGCAAAATTAAATTTTGGTTTTTTATATTGAAGAGGATAAAGCCTGTCATTCAACACAAGGCTTCTGTATTTTGGTTTGTTTTGCAAAATAGTTGCCTTATTTAGTTCCCTCATTTTCTTAAGAGTAATCTGAAGCTGAATTATTTTCTGCATGATCACTGAATGCTTAATTGAAGTCCACCCAGAACTTTTGAGTATCACAAACCAAAGTAGAGAGTTTAATAAAACTCTGACAGATAAATGTTATGAATTACAGCAGGTTAAAATATGCATGGTTGTAATTTTGGTCTTCAATCTTTTTTTCCTTTTTTTTTTGGCATATGTTATTAGCAATGGAATGGTACATCATATGAATAGGATGATACTCTTATGACTGGAAAACATTTCAAATAACTTGGTATTGAAAGCAAGTCACAGTGGACATGTAGATTATTAACACATTTGAGATCATAACACAGACATGCTTTATTTCCAAATGCTTTCGCTGAAACAAAGAAACAAAACGAACTGGATATCTTACTATTTCTTTAGCTGTGTTTTATCTGTTTTTATCTATTTTTGTAGGAATCAAAATCATGTGCTTAAGATGTTTCACTTAAATTTTTTTTTCCTGTCTTTGTGTCTTCCATCAAACTCAGGTTCAGTCATGACAAATTTCAAAGCATTACACTGTTTTTTTCAAGCTAATGTCTGTCCTCCAAGAAGCCTGATCTGCAGTGGAGGTTCTTCCTCCCTCTCAAAAATTGGAATAAAGAAAGTCAGCTTTAGGGAGCCAGAATGATCTTCAGGCTAAATTTAGAAGTAAGAAATGGGAGTATGGCCTTTGCTGTTTATCATTAGATTCTAGAGACTGAATTGAAAATTGGTGAAAGAATTCATACTTTGTTCATCTGCTGTTGCTTGTGGGGTGTTGTATCTTGAAAAGGAGTCCTTTAACTATTGTTATGAGATCGCACATTATTTTACAATCAAAAGCACTCAATATTGTCTGAGAAACTGTCAAGATTTTTCCTTTTTTAAAAAAAAATACAATATTAAAGAACAGTAATTTATTTGTTTATATATTTGTTCAGTATGAACAAATTTAGCTTGTTCTCAGTACTGTTCTCAGTACTGTTTTTAAAAATATCCCGTTCACCATGCATGAAATCAATAAGGATCACAGCTTGCCTACTCTACTTTCATATCAGTGTAGATCCAATAATTTAGGAAGGGTCACTTATGAGCTATCTGTTAATGTCTGTACTGTAAAATGGTATTTCCCTGATTTCAGTAAACAGAAATTGATAGAGGCATTAAAAACACACAGCATGAGTTCTCATTTTTACAGTCCTGAAGTTAAGCAAAAGCTAAACTAAAATGATAAATAGTCCATTTATAGGAAAAAAAAAACCCGACCAAACAGAAGTCAGACCTTGAAAGTCTGCCAAGTTTAGTCATTGGCACTTGCTTTGCTTTCTGTGTTAGCTGCAGGAATCAGATGGTACCAACACAAATTCACATGGTGCACTTTGCTTAATTACTTCAAATATTCTCATTTCATGTCTTTGTTCTTTGCACGCATTTTAAATGTTCTACATAACACTACATATACAGTTATTTTCTTCTAGTAGCAGTTGTTCTATAAAAGCTTAAGCATAATAAGACATAATATATTTTGTGTAAATGTGCACATAAATAATCATAGAATCATTTGGTTGAAAGAGAACTTCTAAGATCAAGTCCAACCATTAACCTATATTGCCAGGCCTCCACTAAACCATATCTCTCAGCACAACATCTATACATCTTTTAAATAGCATCATGGACAGTGACTCAACCCCTTCCCTGGGCAGCATGTTCCAGTGCCTCACAACCCATTCGATGAAGAAATTGTTCTTAATATTCAACCTAAACCCTCGCTGGTGCAACTTGACACCATTTACTCGTCCTTTCACTTTTTACTTGAGAGAACAGACCAACTGCCACCTCACTACCACCTTCTTTCAGGTAGTTACAGAGAGTGATAAGGTCTCTCCTCAGCCTCCTTTTCTCCAGGCTAAACCCCAGTTCCCTTAGCTGCTTCTCATAAGGCTTCTGCTCTAGAATCCTCACCAGCTTCATTTTCCTGTTTCATACACAGTCAGGCACCTCAATGTCTTGTAGTGACAGGCACAAACCTGAACACAGCATTCAAGGTGCAGCCTCACCAATACAGAGGTACAGTCACATCCCTGCTCCTGCTGGCCACGCTGTTTCTGATACAAGCCATGTTGCTGTTGTCCTTGGCCATGTGGGCACACTGCTGACTGGTATTCAGCCAGCTGTCAGTCAATGCCCCCACATCCTTTTCGGCCAGGCAGCTTTCCAGCCACTCTTCCCCAGGCCTTTAGTGTTGCATGGGGTTGTTGTAACCCAAGTGGAGGACCTGGCACTTGGCCTTATTGAAGCTTATATCATTAGCCTTAGGCCATCGACCCCGACTGTCCAGATCCCTCTGTAAATCCTCCCTACCATCAAGCAGATTCTGCCAAACTTGGTGTCATCTGCAAACTTACTGAGGGTGCATTTCATCCCCTCATCCAGATCATCGATAAAGACATTAAACAGAAGTGGGCCCAATGCTGCTAACTGAATTTAACTCCATTCACCACTACTCTTTGGGCCCAGACATCCAGCCAGTTGTTTACCCAGTGAAGCATATGCCCATCCAAGCCATGAGCAGCCAGTTTCTCCAGGAGAATGCTATTGGAAAGTGTCAAAAGCTTTACTAAAGCCCAGGTAGGCAACATGCACAGCCTTTCCCTCATCCACTAAGTGTGTCATCTTGTCATAGAAGGAGATAGGTTAGTTAAGCGGGACCTTGCCTTTCATAAACCCATGCTGATCGGCCTGATCATCTGGGTCTCCTGTATGTGTGCCTGATGGCACTCAAGATGATCCACTCCATAACCTGTCCTGGCACTGAGGTCAGGCTGACAGGCTTGTAGTTCCCCAGAACCTCCTTCCAGCCCTTATTGTAGATGGGCATCACATGTGCTGACTTCCAGTCAGCTGGGACCTCCCCATTTAGCCAGGACTGCTGATAAAGGATGGAAAGTGTCTTGGTGAGCATTTCCACCGGCTCCCTCAGTACCTTTGGGTGGATCTCATCTAGTCTCATAGATTCATAGACTGTGTGGTGCAGTAGGTCACTGACCATTTCTTCTTTGATTATGGGGACTTAATTCTGCTTCTTGTCCCTGTGTTCCTGTCTGGGTACCCAGAGAACAGCTGGTCTTACTGTTAGAGACTGAGATAAATAAGGTATTCAGTACCTCAGCCTTTTCCTCATCCTTTCTTGCTATATTTTTCCCCCTGCATCCAATAATGGATGGAGATTCTCCTTAGTCCTCCTTTTGTTGCTAATGTATGTATAGATTACATATATATATATATACAAATATACATATAAAATTGTTTCTTCCAATAGTAGCCAGATTAAGATTAGGAAGTTGTGCATGCAACAAATGGACTGTGTTGAGTGGAGAGCACCACTCTATCTGTTAACAGAAATCTTGTTTAATATTACATCATTAAACAGTTAAATGCCATTATGTTTGTGTCCAGACATTAGTGGCTAGCTCACTAAAGAAAACCAACATGAATATGTTAAACTTTGTGAATTTTAATCAGGGAAACGTATAAAACATTTAAGACTTTAAAAATTAATATGAGTCAAATAATTTCAAAGGTAATTAATTTTTAGCTTTATCAAGTCTTTTTATCCAGGAAAATGTTTTTGGAAGATTTTTTTTCCACAGAATCTGTTTTCCTTTTTGTTTTGTTTTGGTTTTTTATAATGGTTATTATTGAGATGGTAGTAATGAAAGAAAAGAGATAAGTTAATTTTATAACGTCTCAAGCTGTTCGTGTTATTGAGTGATTCTTTTTCTTTAAGATCAAAACAGGATTAGCATGGAAAAGTAGGAAAAGAGAAGGCTACCAAAGGCAGAAAATGCAGCTTCTGCCTCTAGGGAGGTTTCATTTGTACCTAGTTGCTACAGAAACACAAAACAAGAACAAGAACTTAGGAGCTATTATCATACGTGGCAAACTCCTACAGGTTTTGTAGGTTGTTTAAGATAATGCCTTGGGTCAAGGAGTCATAGCAGTGCTCTGATGACTTTTTTATTGCCAAGTTAATCTGTGGTGGTCTTGTGGTGTTCCTGTCAGTGGAATATTACAGTTAAGACCATTGTCCACTCAAGAAAGTTCCTTCAAGAAATGAAACATGGGATGGAAAGGCATATAATTCTTGTAGGGGTGAGGAAGAGGGAGGAAAAAATAAGTTAAATACTTGCATGTTGTCAGAGCATACATTTACACACAAATATGTTATCCATTTTGCTATTTTCTAGAAATTGTAGCACTAACAGAATTATTCTACAAATAAATGTGTAGCAATGTTAAACAACCATTTAGCTTTGGTTGGACACTCAAAAAAATGATACAGGTTGAATTCTGTACAAAATACTGGATAAGTTTACAGACACAATTAACAGCCAGGTTGTGCTAACCAGCATGACTGGAAGTACACTGATGTCCAAATTCTTCAGAAGTATCTATGTCCTTTTATGGATTAAACTGCTTTAAAAGAAGAGCATATCCATTCCTATTCCTATTTGTACTTTCCTTGTTTTTTCCTAGACTGTAGTACTGTGCTACTTCATCTGCACACAGGATGAAATTAAGACAGTAATATAAACTCTTCCATGACTTAAATCTACATAATAAGCATTATATGAATATTACCTTAGTGTGCAGTAATGAAAAGAAAATAATAAAATTGTACTTCACTTGTGCTTGTGTGTGAGGATAAATGTATAGTGTAAAAATATAACTCGTTTATGGAAAACTAAGCAAGTTACCTGTGTCATTCCAGTAACTTTAAACTAATCGGTCAAGTCACAGAGATCTCAGTTTGCCAGTTTTCAAGCTGTTGTAAATTGAAAGATCAGCTGGTGGCCCTTAAGGACAGAGCAAAAATATTCTGCATTATAGTTTCAGTCATTTAACTAAACTGCTTATGACAAAAACAACTATAAAAATTTACTTACAAAGGCATTGCAATTTAAAAAGGATTTGTGATGAGATGTTTATTTCTGTTGCAACGAATAACTTAGAGTTGCCAAGCATAAACAGGGTTTGTTGGCCTGCAATAACTTTCAATTTGCTATAATACAAAAAAAATGTAGTAGTCCCAAAATACTTATTCCCACAGCAGTGTTTATTTGTCTAGTTACAAAAAATAAATGTATGTCTGTGTGGCTCCTTTCATAAATTACTTGAAATCACTTAAGAAAGATCATGTATAACAAACTATTTAGCTTTATTAATATGTATGAAAATTAGCCATCCTCTTGGAAATTGCATATACAGCGTATCAGTGAACATGATAACAGGATTTTCTTTCCGTTCATTTGGTAAGTTTCTGCACATCAGTAGCTAAAACACTGAAACAACTGAGAGTGGTAGCTGTGCTGGCCATCATTTGCAGTTTAGTTTTCTGCCATTTTCCAATGGGAAGAAATGCAACAGCTGAACCAGAGGTGTGGCAGTTAAGAATCACTGCTGATGTTCTTATGGACAGTACTCTCTTGAACAGTAGTTTAAAATTATCTTTATGTTTTTATACAATTAATTCTTTAGCTTCTATTTCTGAAATGCTTAAGGATTATCTATTATTATAGCTCTATATTAATTCACATGTAGCAATGCTAGTGGGTTTTATCAATTTCTAATGTTATCTAAGAAAAAAAAAAGGTTTTTTGCCATGTTTATTATAAGAACAATTTGTCACTAGAGAAAAGTTATATCAACAAATACAAAAAGCTTGGCAGTTGGAATATCTGACTGGATTTTTTCTTTCTGATGAAAGCTAACTGCTTTCTCATTCATAAAGATATGTATGCATTTTCTCATAAGATTGATTTTCCACTATGTAGGAGATAGGACTGTTTGTATTTTTACTATAGTTTGTTTGTACATAGTTATTAGAAGAACCAAAATAAGAAAAATAATTGATTCTATAGTGAACGATTTCTACAAAGAGTATCAGACTTAAAAAAATGAAACTGTCTTTCTGTGGTGTAGCAGCAAATCTATGTAATTATTTTATTTTATTTAGGAATTGCATTTCACAGAAAATATGTTTAGTTTAAGCAGAGAAGTAGAAAAATTTGTCTGTAGTCACATTGTTTGATTGAGTCATCTCACTAGAAGAAATTAGAAAATTATTAGAGAGAAAATTATTACAGAAATCAGTTTTATATTTCTTTGAATGGACGTCTCTGGTAAAGGACATGGAAAATATTAGTGTCTTACTACTTTTGTCAAAGAAATTGAATTAGAAATGCTGTATATAAAATTACTATCATATTCTTCCAAATATACATTTTCCTAAAATATGCCACTGATTAACCATTTAGATTAATTTCCTCCCCAACCCCCCTTACCTCACTGGATTTGCTAGCACCTGCAAAGTTGTCATACAGTGTTCCTGTACTGGGTCTGTCTGGGAGGAAGTTAATTTCCTTCCACAGCAGCCCTGCATAGTGCATGTTGTAAATTGGTGACCCTGACAGTGTTGGGCTTTAACTGATGCTAAACAGTGATTGCACAGTGTTGGGGCCTTTACTTTTACCCACTCTGCCCTCCTCAAAGCAAGAAGTTGGAAAGGAACATACCCGCGACAGCTGAATTGAATTGCGCAAAGGATGTAAGGGATATCCCATACCGTATGATGTTCTTGCTCTGCAATGATGATTAAGGCATGGCCCTGTTACATATGCTGGTTTCCAGGAGTTCACTGGGCATCTACCTGCTGATGGAAATAAGTGAATTAATTCCTTAATGAATTGCTTCTGAATTCCTGGGGAAAGCGAGCAAGTGACTGAGTGGGCACTTACCTGCTGTGCAGGGTCAATGCACCGTAGTTCCTTAGTAACAACACAAAAGAAAAATGAACGAAGTCAAATTTACAAGGAGCAAATGTTTCTAATTAGTTAAACTGAAAATGCTTGACATTTCTTTTTAAGCTTTCCTTGAACAGTAATGATGCTGCACTTTAATCATATGGCTTAAATGCTGCTCAATGTCTATACTACTTTTTCTAGTAGAGGTCCCTGGGGAAGGTAGCAGAAAGCTATCGCAGATCTTTTCTACAGGGAGGGCTTTGAAGTAAAAAAAAACCCAAACAACAAAACAGTGTTGTTTCAATGTATAACACAAGTATTGTGTAATATCTGGATTATGGTATGCTAGTTTGTACCATGGATAATTAAATGACCTTTTTAGTGCCAGCTACTTGATCAGGAGATAAGTTAAATTTTCTGTTGATACTGTTGTTTCATATAGAAGCATATTTAATCCCAGGGAAAACCACATATGCGTATGGAAGAAACAACAGCCTTTTACTATACTATTAACTCAAAATTGACAGATGTGTTCTTCATGTGAAAAGTTACCATGGAGGTACAGTTATTATTGTGTGATACAGTAGTTAACTACCTTGGTTCTTGAGACTAAATCCTAACAGACTTTCTAATTTTTAACTAAGTAAATGGGAAATACCAGTCAATAATTTGAGAGTTTTGCTCAGTTTCATTAGTGTTGCTAAAGCCAATCAGTTTGTTTTTTAAATACCAAATGAGCAGTACTGGGGTTGTTTTTCTGACTGAAAACTAAGCTAGCCCTTTGTGATTTTCAGCAAGCTATATTTCAAGTAAACATTAAAATGTGTGAAAGGTTGTTCAAACTATGACCTTTTCAAAACTGCTGTTGCTGTGATGCACAGTTCCTGCTCTTGGTGACATTGGGTAACACATTTGGCAGAACAGAGGATTGCCTGCGGTGCTGCAATTGAAAAGCAATCAACCATTTGAATAAAGGTCCATGCATCTGTGTTGAGGCAAATGTGTCATTTCCCACTTTGTTTTAGAGCATACACTGTTTGGCACTGGTTTGCTGTTAAATGAAGAATAAACAGTTTTCAAAAGACAAAGATAATATGTGAGAAAGAAAAACACAGTAAATGCTACATACAACTAAAGATTTAATTGAAAGTAATGAATTGCTGGCTTGAAACTGCATGAAGGACATCAGTCTATATTTACACATAGACGCAGCAGTGTTCTTATTCCTAATCGGTTCAGTTGTTTGTTCCAGACCTGCGTATGTTTTCTATTCCTCTGTATAAGGCAAGTTGTGTGTCTGGAGCCCACAAATAGTTTTACGAATTTAATGGTTACTGGTCAAATGTAAGGACAATGAAGGGAATTTTTACAAGGCCTAGTATAGTGCCAGAAGATCATCTCCTAGCAGTGAAAGAGACTTTGGCAACACTTCCTTCGTTCCTGGACAATCCAGGATGGTAATTTCACCTGAGAGAACCTGCAGCCTCCTGGCCTAGGAGGTTGGACAGAAGACCCCTCTGTCTGGGCCCTGGACACAGGGCCAGAGCATCACCCAGCAGCACTTCAGGGGTGAAATGGATTTTGGTTCAGGCAGAAATAGGGTACTGCTCTGGAGGGATTGCTGCACAGTGATGTTGTCACAGTAATTTGTTATGCTCCAGTATCAAAGCAGATGCTTAGCCCTGTGAGCGAGCAAGGAAGTATGGAGGCAGGAATCCACAGAAAGTCTTCTCAGTTACGGGAGGAGAGGGCTGGGTAGCTGCTAAGCCTCCTGGTGCCTCCTGGGTGGGGGAACCAGGAGAGCTGGTCAGTGTTGCCCTGGGATCAAGCCCCAGGGCACCTGGAGAGGAGAAAGCCCAGGAAGGGTCAGCTGACAGGAAGGGGAAAGGCTCTGGAAGGTGAGAAAAGTTTCTACCTAATAAGTGGAAGCTGTGTTAGTGTAGTGCTGGTTGCTGTTATGCTTTCTTTTCTTCTTTTTTTTCTTATGTGGTGTTCCCTATCTTCAGTTGGATTCATGCAAAGGAGGTAGGATTTGATGTTTCTCTTTTCTGAGGAACTAAATTCTGTGAAGTTCGCTCAAGGAAGCTGCAAAGTGTTGGTAAGAGAAAGGGATTATTCACATGGGCAGAATTGCTAAGCTCACTGTTTCTGACCAACAGATAAACTCTTTGGGAGGTTTAAGTATTTCAGGTTAATAGCTGGGTATGCAACACTTAATAAATCTTGGTATTACTGGGTTTTTCTTCTCCTTTTGCTCACTGTAGTTTTGCATATTATTCTGAATATGCAAAACTACAGTGAGTAAACAGAGAAGAAAATGAATCCTGAATTCTGAATCCCGTTATAAGTGTGGCACTTCCTCTGGTTTTGTTCCTACTTTACCCTTACAGGAGAACAAGAAAGTCGCTTTATATGAATACACAAGGCAGGCATTCTTCTAAGTGTAGTGTGCTTGACTTATAAAGTTAAAAAAAAAGCATGTGCAGTCATTATGTGTCTATTTCTGTTATTCAGTACTCATCAGTAAATGTTGAGTGACTAGAAGATTTCAATCAAGTTCTAAGGAGGTGCAAATCCTTACAGTACTTACAGGCTTCCTACAAAGTAGGGAAGCTTTTTTTTTCTGTGTGAGTGGAGGGCTTCCGGCAGGGAAGATCAGAGGAAAGGACAGTACAAGACCCAAGCAAAACTTGATAGTACACACACTGTTGTATAAAGTACTCCAGCTTACCTGGTTGATGCTGAAAAATAGCATGGCACAGCAAAGTAAGGATTCGCCATGTGTATGATTTACTGTCATTCCTCCAGGTGGGAGCAGGGCTGGGGGTGTGAGCTGAAAGTGGTTGTCACTGAGGGCAGTGGCTGCAGCTGCAGGTGCTCATCCTGCACCTGCATGGCTGTAGTGCTTGCTTTTGGTTTGTTTTGGCTTTTTTTTTTTCCCCCCAACCTCTCATCTTTGAACCACTAGTGCTGCCGGTATGAACTTGTGTTTTGCCTCTGTCTCTGAGAAGAGATACAGATTGCCAGTTTCTTGACAGCTAGGGCTAGCAGAGTTATGGAAAAGAGTATGTGACAAAGAGTTGTTTGACAGAACTGTTAAGAGGAGTTCTTTGTGGTGTGGAAATGGGAATAGCTCGCTCTTGTTCTATCTTCTTTAAAGCAAGTTTGCACTTCTGCTCTTGAAAGCCTCCTGGGAGAAAGAACAATATTCTAGTAAAAGTTTTTTCTGCCCTTGAATTTTTTAGGAGGTCTTGCTGTACAACTATTTTACACTTAAAAATCATTAGACAGTAGAAAATACTGACTTAAGCAACCCTTGCATCGTTTTATCTCTGCAATGATTATATTGAATTAGTGTACTCTGTGGTTTAAAACTGTCCCTCACGTTTTACCCACTGATGTTATTATTTTGGGTTTTTTTTTTGGTGGTTTTTTTTTTTTTTTTTGGTAATTGAGCACATGCAGGCATTTTTTTGTGATTAGAGTGATGTTGCACATTCTTGTGCCTATATATTGGCCATCTTTTGAGGTTCTTTCAGCTCCTATCTCATTACCTTAGTGTTACAAGGTTATACCTCAGATTTGTTCACTTATAATTTCATGTGCTGCTGAACTCCTCCTCAGAAAAATTCTTAGATACGGTCAGCATTTTTTGAATACTCTTCCACCTTTATGAATGGGAATTTATTCCAGGTGGCATTTCTCCATTTTGTTCATAATAATTGTATCAAACTCTATGACTGTGTCTGAATTGCTACTATAATGATTTTCCTTGTGGCAAAGGACCAAAATTTTAAGATCTTTTGTCTTCCATGAGATTTTTTTTTTTTTTTTCATACCTGTGATGTGACAAATCTTAGTCCTTTCTCCTCTACAAATGTGATTAGACGAATAAGTGGTTCTTTGTTTCTGTTAAGGAGAATAAGCTTTGGACTTGACTATTATATCCTGGATTTTTTATTCTCAACTTTGTTATTCTGCAGTCAGGACAAATGCTACTATTTAAGTAATCTTTCTCAGCTGTAATTTCTTGCCATAGTTCCCTCTTTGTCTGTGCCCTTCTGCCTCTACTACTGCGTGTAGACAAAAAACTTCAGAATGTATTGGACAGTTAATTGATTTTTTTTTTTGTTCTTCCTGAGCTTAAACTTAAGTTTCTAGATAAATTGAGGGGAAAAAAAACACCAAAAGTTGAATGTGAAAAGATGAGAAAGGGCTTTTTAAGTGGAAAGACAAGAGGGACCTTGGAGTTTAATCTTACTTTGAAAAGAATGAGATTGGATTATTTTGAAGGTTGAGACTTAAGAAGTTAGGGTTTCAAAGGTGATTTTTTGGAGCTCTGGGGATATATTTCCTTCTATTTCTATGAGCTTCATGTTGTCATTAGTGGTGTGAAAGACTATTTAAATTGAAGATGCCCTATAATCATTAAGGTAAAGTCAATCACAGAAAAATAGAAGTGAATAAATATGGAGCATTAATTTACATTTTTGTCACTTTTAAGAATGTGTAAGAAATACTTACGCATCTGTATATAATTTATAGAAGGCATACATTAAAATTACTTTGCATGCAGCTCCATGAAGATGACCACAGGTGAGCTCTCTCTGAACACCATGACCCTGCCCCAGGTGACCTTGTCTTAGAGGTCCTGTCGCTTCAGAAAAATGTATGAAATAGAAAATTTGTAGTGGTATGTCCAAAAGCTTTGCTAGGCTGGTGGGGTTTAGAATGCAGATAAATTAGTAATCTGTTGTTAAAACTGCATTGTCCATTACAATATAGGCTCATAAAGCAAACAGATAACCAAAGGTGCTACAGTATAAAATCAAGGCATGTGCCATGGTAAGGCGCTTTAATACATTGGTAAGGAAAGTTCAAAAACCTGTATCTTTTTAGTTTAATAAGATACGTGCTGTTAGTTACGTGGGGGAACTTTATTGCCATAAATGTTATATTAACAAATAATGAATAATTTTTATTTACTCTTAAAACAATTAATTCCCTTCTTTGAATTTTATCCCTTGCCCAAAATACTCCCAACCACAATAAAACATGCTAAATTACTGAAGAGGTTCATATACCAAGAGTGCTGGGCAATGAGTAATGTAGATTTAGTGTCATGTTCAGTCAGTGTAATTACAAGCTGTTCTTGCTAGTGATACCAAAATTTGTCGAAGAACTACTTTTAAAATACTACAGCTTTAAAAAAAATGAAAAGTCTAAAGCTTTAATATTTATGAGCAGATACTCACAGTTCATACTGAGGTCGTGCTCAGTGTTAGTGCCCTACCAGTGTTAATGGTAGGTGGTGATCAATCTTCTTTTCCTATTTATTTTTTTCCCCTCTCTCTTCTCCCCACTGCTTTCCCTGAGATATTTCTACTTCATGTGAGACTTAGAGCTACATTGAGCACTTGCCAGCATTAAAATTGGAGTCTTCATTGGGCCTTTCATAGATAGTATATTGAACAAAAAATACTGCTGCAGAGTTGGAATTCTCATGTACAGAATTGTTTAAGATGAAAGAGGGGAGGTGGAAACGTGACTTTTGACCCCAGAGAGCAACATCAGTTACTTGTACACAAAATACCGAAGTACTGTCTCCAAAAATAGCTGCCAGTTTGTTTTAGAAGACATGTAGATAATGCTGCAAGTTATGATAGAAGCCAAGAATGCAAATGATGCAGTTAGGGAAATAAAATTATCTCAGTTTGTGAGAGAGGGCTCATCATACAGAAAGCCTGTGTGTGTTTCAGCCTAGGGCCAGCAGGGGAACATACTGAATCACACTCTCAGGAATTTCTGAAGTTTCCATCTACATTGTTTCTCTAAATGATTATTTAAAGGATAAAGTGTGTATTCCTGTGAGACTTTTGCATGCTAAAACATCCACTTAATTCCCAAGTGTAAATGATGCAATCATGACCTAAAACTTGCTCAACTCTGGATGTTGTTGAACTGGCCTTTACTTAAGAAACATGTGAGGAATCCTAAGTTACAGCTTGAAACTGTAGTTATTAAAATTTGTCTTAAAAGAAAAAACAGCACAATTTTGCTTTTTCAGGTTAAAAACAACCCAAACTTTTCTTTTTCTTTGTTCTTTCATTTTATGTCTGTTTAGAGTCAAAGTTACAAAAGAATCTGCAAAACCTATGTGACTGCTTTGGCTGGTTTAGACATAATTTTTATCTTCTTCCTTAATGTATGGGTGTTTTTTTTAACCTAAGTATGTGATAATTTAACTGTTTCCTGACTTTCCGATTGGACAAAGTACATTTCATTTTCCATAGTACTGTATACCCTCTTAGAATGCGCAGGTATTACACATTTTTGGCTGAAAATTCAGAGAACATAGCTAATATAACATACTTTCCTATTGTTATGTTGTGGCACTTGACAAATGCAGACTTGCTTATCAACACATAAGCAACTCACATTAAATTTCTGGATAAATATTAGCATTCATGAGTAGATTATTTGTCATTTTGATTTACTTGTTCTCAGTCTCTTTATACTGAAATACGCTGGGCTGCTTATCTTTTTTACGACATTAATGAATTATGTCCAAATATAGGAATGTAAGTTCAACTTGAGCTAGTTCACTTTTGAAATCTAAATGCTTAGGTAGCAGAACAGCCTTCGGAAAAACTTGGGGGTTTTGTTGTTTTGTTTTGTTTTTTTTTGTTTTATAACTCTGAGGGGTGATATTCTGAATTTGTTAAAAAAAA
>JAVSBS010009464.1:0-35710 GCA_033124195.1 Coracias cyanogaster
CTTCTGTGAAAATGTGATCTTTGACTGTCGGTGTAATGTCCAAAAATGTGGTTTGTGCTTTTAAAAAAAATATTCCTGTTTTATCATGGTGTACCCAGGCATTTTGGTATATCTAGGCAGCCTATCATCACTTCAGATGAGCTTTCTCACATGTGACTACTGATCTTTTTTTTGCACAAAGAAGGAAAATTCTACATTACCTTTACTGAAAAACAAACTTGCATGAACCTGTAATTACACCTGGAGTATTTTCTAAAGACAATCTTTCTGTTTTGGAGCTAAGCTAGATTTTGCTGAGCTAACATGCCACAGTTTAATGTATGTATTTTCAGTACTTGGTTAGTATTAGGACAAGACACTGTTTCGGTTTCTGAAAAATTATAAGAGCTTCTAGGTAAGGAGAAAATAAATTATAATGTGATGAGAGACATTGAGAAAGCACATATAACTTCATGTTTGTAAAGCTGAACTATAGAAACTAAGTGACTACTTACGTAATAGATCCAGACTCAGCTGGGGAATGGTAATCTGTGCCTGTTTATCTTGAAGATCTATCACTTTTAATGAAGGATAATAGCACTCACAACAGCAACATACATGCCTGGAAAAAGCCCACGTGTGTAGGTGCAAAAATTTGCCTTTCCTCGGGCAAATGCACTTGAAAAATTGAATGCTGTGGTTATGGGTTGGTTTTGGCAGAATCATGAAGAAAAAACCACCAAACAATAAAAATATCTTGTCAATTATAATGCTGTATCTCTTTAACGCTTTTATTTATTTTATCCCAATTTTTTATTGTGCACACCACAGTCATTTTCTGAGTGACATACTGAAATGAGAGCAAATTCAAACAACTAAAACCATCTCCTGGTGCTATTTCACTTGTGTGCTGCTGAAGTTGAGTCTATGCTTGTGCCAGAAACTGTGCTGTACTGGAGACTGGGCGGAGGTTGTGCAAAAAGTTTGTGGCAGGATGTGTCTGGCTGGACAACTGTGCTGTCCTTCCTTTCTGAGAGCACTGGCACTAAGCCTTATGATAGCTGGAGCAAACAGCCTTGAGGAAAGAAAAGGAGAGACAGACACCTAGCCACAACTAACCTAAGGAGTCTGGTGAGAGACACCTCCTAGACTGGTTCCACACCACCTCATTAGCATCAAGCAATCATGAGGTCTCTAAGCAAATCTCTGACTGTTCAGCCCCTCCATTGGTCCCAGAGCGGTGACCAGTGTACCTGTCTGATGAGATGCTAAGACAAGAATAGAGAGGAAATACTGGTGGTGAGCATGAGGCTATGACTTCACCTTAAATGGCCAAAAGACTGATTCCTGAAGCCTCCAACAGTAAGGTTTTGCAAGGTTGTGCAGCTAGGGCTTTGTCTTCAACATATCTATTTGCCCAGTCGAAAGGAGACAAGCAAGAGCTGGCTACTCTATGCATTTAAACTCTTCCATTTTGTCCTACATCAGTCTCCATGGCCACATAACATAGCATACAAGTCCTGCTCCTGTGGGCCAGAGGACATGTAAGTGTTAAGGTTTGGTTGCCTTGTATGTGTCAATTTTCCTTTACAGGGATTTCCTCTGGCAGTAAATAGATTGACACTCCAATATCTGGAAAGGTAGCTTTTTTTCCCCAAGCCACCCTGTTCTATACCCATCTGAAAAGTAAGTGGAATTTTTTGCCTCCTAAATGCAAGAAACTATTAAAGCCCCAGATCAGATCAAGGCTGAGTGTTTTAAAAGCAGCAATTGAGAAACAGGCTCTTGTGAGCCTGTTTGCCTCAAGAGGACCATGTCCCTCGCTGGGCTGTTTCACATCTGGTACACTGCAGCAAGGGTTTCCTGTGATAAAATTTTCATCCATGCTGGAAGGACAGCTGGAGATACAAGATGGGAGATGTAGCCTATCCAGGACATTTGCCTATGTTTGAGACATGTTTTAAGCAGTTTCCAGATCAAGTTTCTAATTTTCAGTTGAATATATCTTGCTTTTCAGCCTTACTTCTTTTTGTCTCAGTCACTGTACTTTTCTATGGAAAGACCAAGTAGAGAGATCATACTTGTTCTTAGAATACCCTTTTCAGGACAAAATATGCCATTTTCTGAGGATTATTGTTTCCTCTGTTAGAGGTATCTCTGGAAGCATCCATACTTTTCCCTTCAGTAAGGACAGCTCATCTGATAATTAGTTCAAAATACTGCCTGTGACAATGGCAGGTGAAGGATAGCTGTACCCTTGGTTTTCTTCTTTTTGGCATATCTGTATTTCAAACAGCTAATAATTGATTATCTGTATCTAAGAAAGCTACCAGCTAATAATTTCTGCAGAGCAATGTGAGAACAAAACACAACATTTGTTAATATGTGGTTTTAGGGGGAAGAATTTCTTTTGTGTGTGTTCCTTCTATAAGCCAGACCAGTAGAAAGCTTTTTCCACTCAAAAGCCTCTGTAAGTATATTGTATTTAAGAAGGTTGGGGTTTTGTAAGATGGTTAATTATTTTTATTTTAAAAATACATAAACAATTTAACTGGGTTATTTAAAATCCATTTGCTTTCATTATAGTAGATATTCAGTTCCTTGCCACTTACAATGTATTTCTCAAAATTGTTTTGTCCTTTCTATCTGCTTGCCAGCTGGATCTTTGTTCTACCATTGCTAGCTGTCTTTTTTTCCTGCCAAAATCTGAAACATTTTAAAATTACATTAAAATAGTTTAAAATTAGACTATATGAGTGTATTTTGTAAAATGTGTTTGATTGACACAGCCTAGTGAGTCAAGCCTACTTTTTAGGTGCATTTGGTATATTGTAGTATTTTATCTGACTGTCAATAACTCAAAGTAAAAACAAAGGGACATGAAAACAAAAAATGCTCCAGTGGAGCAGAAAAAAATCAGAATAGTTTAAGTCTGGGAATAATTAGGAGCTGATTCTGCATTATTTTTGCACATAAATTTGCCTTTATATTGGAAAGGTTTTTCTAGGTACTTTACCTAGGTGCCATTCTCCTTTCAAGCTAAAGGAATATAAGTTTATTCATTAGGATTTCAACTCAGAGTGGAGATTTCCATTCCTTAACCCACACCAAGGAGCTGTGCTCATGCATTCAGAACTGTTTACAGAAATGGACTAATAAGAGAAAACAGCTTTATCATTGTGGTTTTCCTTGTGGTCAGTGTCTGCACGAGGGAAGGAAGGGTATGAAGGAAGGGTAGTCACATTTCAACAAAAAGACAACAGAGCAAATCCTGCTCTGTTAGGTGGGTGTAAGCTAACTGCCGATTTTAAATGAGTAGTTACAGACTCGCACTGCTGTGTACAGAAAAGAGGATTTGGTGCTGAATCAATAAAACTGTTCCAGGGAGGTGTGGAAAAAAAGCAAGGTACTGTTTCTATTTGCAGATTTAATCTGCTCTTGCAAGGCATGTCCTTCAGGAGACAATCTTGGGGATAAATCTTCCTATGCAACTCTCTTTAAGCCCACTGAAGCAAGATTTACACCTCTGTAGCTGACCCAAGGCTTGTGTTCCAACCACCAAGCCCTGAGCAACCTTCTCATTATCCTTCAGCATGGGTTTATGCACCAGTTTGCCATTACTTGAGCTAACATTATCAGATGTGTATTGCTCTGGATAACCTGAATCATGATACATATACGGATAGCAATGACCTAGGATTGTACAGCTGCTGCTCTGGCCCATCCTGAAGGGCTCCTTGGGTCAAAAGATGCAAAACTAAATGTAAAAGTCTGGAATGGAACAATTTTGTGGCCCTTGCAGTATGAATTGTATGGCAGTCCCACCTGTTTCTACTGAAGGGCACTACAGAAACTCTCTGTCTTGCTTGAAGTCCTGCAGTGTGCTGAAGTCACCTCTGCTGACCAAAAGTCTGGTGGTTCTAGTGATGCTTGCATAACAGGTATTAGTGCGAAGCAAGGACCTTTGCAAGCTCCTGTTGGCATGAATTTGTCTGTGAGTGAGGCTCTGGGGTGCTTAGGGGGCCAGCTAGCAGGTGCTCCTGCCTCACGTCACCCACAGCGTGGTCTGCACATGTTACAGGGCCACTATCAGGGCACAGCAGCTCCTTCCTGAGTTTGGCGGCAGCAGCAGGTCGCATAGGTTGTGCTCTCCCCATGTGTGTGCTCTGATGGGCTTGCATGATCAATATGGATGTATTGATACTTGTGATATGCCTGCCATTGCAAAACATTAAATTGCATTATACTAGATCTTTTGGATAAATACTTTGCAATATTATTTTACCCAAAAGGCCCTATGTTGAGCTCTTTTACCTAGCTTAGATTCCCACTGACATTGAAATAAGAGTTGAGGCAACTGTGTTTGGAAACTTTGCAAAGAAAACATATGTATCCAGTTTGCTCAACACGGGTGTCTGAAGAAATGTTAAAAGGTGTCCAAGATGCAAATGTTTGTTTATGAAACACTGAGGAGAATTTCACAATGACATATAAGAGCAACCTAATTTTCCATTTGAACCCTTGTACATCAGATATACACAGTGTGGATATCCACTCAGAACCTGTCCTGTCATCTCATTCCCACTGACTGCTGCTTCATGAGGTTAGTGTGATAGCAGAGCCTTAGCAGAGCTCTTAGCCTGCAGCATTATGACTGCCTCGTGCTAATCCAGCTGTGGGTTCCTCCTGAGAAAGGTGTCTCTCTGGCTGTACTGCCCCAGCTCTGTTCAGCACCAGTGTTATGGAGCAGCGTGGAGAGCACAGGCTAGCTGACACATGGTGTTGATTTTCATGTGGATCAGTTCCCAGATCTGGCTCCCTCCAAAGTCACACAAGGATTAGTGCTTGCACAAGGGCAGAGATAACATTGTCAAACCTACCCATTGCAGCACGCAGCCCTTACTTAGTGCAGCTTGAAGCTTCCATGATGCTGGCTCAATATCAGTGCAGGTAACACTTCAATACAACGTGTGGAAGTAGGTTTTAGCACCATGAGGGCATGCAGGCTTCCCAAGGTATCAGGAGGTGGTTTCCTCTCTAATGATAAGAACTTCATCGGTGTAACTTACTGCAAAGAGTCCAAAGAGGACACTATAGCTTTTTTGTTCCACTCTAGCTTTTCCCTATTGCTAAGCCCAGGGCAATGCACCAAGAGGCTGGGAAGCAGCTGTCTACAAACTTCCTATAAAATCTTGTAGTTCTTTGCCATATTGTAGGAGAATTATTTCTTAGTTTGTCTCAGTTCTTTCTTAGAATGTGAATGTAATTGCAAAACTATGATACTGCACTTCAGTGTGTATTGCAGTTTCCGGGATCACGTGTAGCTGCAACTTTCACTTCATGCCAATGTACTGCACTCTAATGGGTGAACTTTCTAAAGTCAGTGTTCTGAAAGCATAGAAGTATTTTGAAATAAAACCCCAGTGGATAAAAATAATCCTCTAGTATTTTACTTTCAGTTAACCTTTTGATGAGAGGGGGTATAGCGTTGGGCAGTAAAGCTGAAAGTCCAGTTAGTCTCAGTGGGACTATTCATGGAAGAGCTCCTCTCCTCTATTTATGAATCAGAGTTTGCCCATGAGTAAATAATCTCTAAGTTTGACATCTATGAACAGGGAATATACAGAAAAGAGCCTTAAGTGCTACACAGTCATAGGTCAAGGCAAGTGGCTATTTTGTGATGGTACACTTCATAATTATTGAACTGTAGCTAAAGTCCTAATCTTGTGGGTGCAGCCGAGACAGGAGGCCATCTATTCTGTAGGCCACCTCATTTTTTAGCTTTAGGTTGAGAAATAGTTTCTTTCCCGCCCTGTCCCCTCTTTCTGGCTCAGTCACTGTTTAACGATTCAATCAAGGTCGAACAGTGGCTCCCAACAGAGCTGAGAAAGCCGGTCCTCCAATGCCTCTGGGGTAGCAAGTGTGTCCCTCAGTTGCAGAAAGGAATTAAAACTGTTTCCCTTCCACACTGCCATTTTGGGTGAATGCTCTAGCCACTGAGCTGTTGGGTTGAAGGCAATAGTCTGGTAAGTGGAAGGTGACAGTGTTCTGGGAGGAAGACAGTTTTTTTGCAGGAAGCACTCAGTTTGCTTACTTGCTGGAGTAGTGTAGGAAGATGCAGGCAGTTCCTGCAAGACTGCTGCACAGAATTGGGCCTTGCCTGTGCCCACACCAGGTGTGTTAGGTGGGGCATTCAGACCAAAAGTAGCTGGGACTTTGGTGCTTATGGCCTTTTGTGTCTCCAGGCAGTGAGTTCCATCAAACATATACATTAGAGTAAGATTTTCTGGATCAAGCAGAGAATTTCCTGACCCTAATAAAATGAAAAGAATAAAAACATATTAAATTCAATGCTGATTCAGCTCCTAATCAAATAGATTTACTACCAACTTACTGTGCAAATGTGTATCTCGGATAGTGGCAAAACTGTGTGGAGATCTGAGAAATTGATACAAATGGTGGAATTTGAATTCTAGATCTCCTTACAGGCAGAAGGCTTTTGACCTGGTTGATGTCTGCTAATGACAGCTTAGAGGCTCGATGTGTTTCAGTATCATTAGAAAATTAGTGTGTATTTTTAAAACTCTTATATGAGATGTCAAAGACTGTCTTCTACAGACATTCTACCATGCCACTGACTTGAGCATGGGTTTATATGTAAATACATTCTGGAAGGGCCAGATCCTAAGCTGGCATGTATTTGCAGTTAGATGTTGAACCCCACTTTTTCATGAGGCTTGTCAATGCTCATGCAGTTTTACTTCCATTGAACTGGGAACTGAGGTGGAAACCTCCCAAGAATGGGTTTTCCCAGGAGGACTTCTGGCCTTTTGGATTCTAGTGGAGTCTGAAAATGTTAGAAGCAGAGGTGATCCTCTTGTCTTGGTACTATGCAGGGGTTTGTTTTGCTCAGCTGGCAGTAGGAGCTGAAGATGGAAAAAATAATTAAAAGGGACATGGTGAGAAATTAGTTTTGCAAAGGTGAATGAGCCCTTTTTTCTCCACCAGTTTGCTGCCTCTTCTACTCATATTATTTAATGTGAAATCTTCCTGGCAAGTCTTCTGCTTGGTAGGGAAGACAGGATCATGGAGTGCTTTGCTGGGCTCCTAATTCCCCTAGCTGCTCCGGTGTTGATATGACACCTGATGTATCAGAGCAGCAGGACTGTTAAGGTCAGCATTCACCAGCAGATAACACTAGTTAAAGATTTTATTTCCTGTTCTAATCAAATGTGGTATTACTGATATCTGATGACAATTGCTGTCTTTTTAATAATTTCCACTGTGGAAAGCCTTGAAGACTCAGTTATAATTGCATTCCTAGAATCATGTATTGTCTGCATAGAGTTTCAGTAAGATGTTTGCTCCATTTAATCCAAGACTGAATAGTGCCCCAGGGACTCAACCAGCCAGCTACTGAATTCTTATCAAGCTGACACATAGGGCTCTCATCCCTGGTGGGGAGATCAAACACCCCTCAAAGGAACATGATATTCTTTCAGCATCACAGTGTAAACTGGAGTGTGCATTGGCTGGCTGGCTGGGCACAAAGGGAGGGAAGCCTGCAGCCCTGTACCTCTGCCCCCACCAGCTGTGGCAGTGAGACTGCTGCAGGTTCCAGGGACTGCGGGGATGTATTTGGACAGCTGCAGAACATAAGCAAGGGGAAGAAAAAGGGCTGTCTCCAGGCAAACATGTCCTGATTTATAACAGAACTATATTTATGTTAGTTGTAACCACATTATTCAGTGTAATTGGGGTCAAGAATTGAATGAGTCTAAAAGGATGCAAAAAATAGTTTCAAAATTCCTATTATAAATAAAGACCTGGTTTAGAGGTTTTGTGAGAACTCCAGAAGTTGAAAGGGTAGCAAAACCCCAGTGTTTTCCAAGAGACAATGCCAGAAAAACCACATGAAGATTCCTCTCAGTGGAGACTGACTGCTTTCAATTTATTTTTTATTTTTTAGTGCTTGTCAGTGTCTCATGCTGCCCTTGCTGTCATTGTATTCCACATTATTGCTGTGCAACCTGACCAGTTCAGTATTGGTACATTGTAAATACCAGTCAAGAGCAGAGACTTTCTGCTCATAGTTGCCAGGAGTAAATTTCCCTCTCTTCACCATGCCTCAAAGTGTTAGCAGTTGTCAGTCAAATAAAGCAAGGGCAGTACCCTCCAGTCTTACACTGTTTGTTAGATTTTTCATCTGGGAAATGTATATATTTTTCCCTGGCTGCATTTTGTAAGGCTGGCCCCCTGGCTGAGGCACTGTTTTCTGCTCTCCTTTACATTTATGTGCTACCTAATGGCAAAGTTTGTCTGAAGAGTCCCTACTATTTGCCTAATTTTTTTTCATCTTGCTGCTTTGTTTATGCTCTGTCTGGTAGTGGAATACTGAGCCCATAGTGAAAGCTGTGCCTAGGCACAACTTTTGAGAAATGAATTTTACCATGTTTAGCTCTGTCTAAAAGGATGTTTTTTCCATAAAAAAGAGCTCTCCTGACTTGTTCCAGTTCATAGTTTTCAAGCGAATATGAGTCTTCTTTTTCCATGTACTCCTGTCTTCTTCTTCCATGGTACTCTGAAGAAACATTGACAAACAGTTCTCTGCAATTTACTTTTTAATGGCTATGCTGCCATAATTAAAGAAGTTGTCTTCATTTTGAAAAAAAAAAAAAAAAAAATCTGAATGTGGCTTGTAAGCTATAGTAATGCCGACAGTTTCCATTACAGTTAACCTTTGCACTTCAGTTAAAGTTGTATCTCAGACCTAAGCCAAGGGTCATAGATAAAACATCCTTAGGTTTTTTTCCACCTCTTAAACTGAGTTGCATCAGTGAACCATTAACTTAGTAGATTATTTACTGTTACCTTTATGGAAGAAATGCACACTGTACTTTTCCTGCATTGCTCAGGTTTGATTTATGTATGGCCTCAGTTCTATAGGTTCCTCACTGAGGCAGGGCCTTCATACTGTAGCAAAGTAAACAGGCAGCTGAAACTTGCCTGAACGGTAGTCAAAACTTCCAGTAATTCACATATTTGTCCTCATATCTTTTCTGTTTAACACGCAACATTAACAGTTCTAGTTTTCACTTGGGAAAAACTAATTACAGCAGTGTTAGACTCAGATAATTGTTAGTCTCAAGTTAAACTGCAAAGGCTGGGATCTGAGCTGTGCCCAGGTCCTTTGGGAAGTGATTGCCAATTAATTATAGCTCCCTGATCTGAGGACAGGTTATGATCTGGCCCCAGCACTGATTAGAGCAATATTAGAGAAGAGATTACAGCATCTTTGGGGTTTCTCTAATCAGGACCAGCTGCTGGTGGCCGTTGGGGCCTGCCATAGCATGGCTATGTTGGACTATGCCCCTCTGTGCCCTTGCTGTGGTCTTGCAGGGGGCTGCAGGAACCAGTTGCACCAGCTCTCTGCCAGGATTAAATATCCGGGCAAGTTCTTTCAAAGGAGGCAGCATACGGAAGTGGGGAGGCCATGGGCTGACTAAATCTTCATCCCCCCATTGGGCAGCTCAGCCGGAAGAGATAACAAAACAGGAGGCATCTGCTGGTAGTGACCAGCTTTTCTGCTCTCTGACTAGCAAATGGAGCCTTCCTGGCATGATGATTTTCCACTTCCTCCCAGTCTCACCAGCCTATCTTTGAGCGTCAGATTTTACAGTAATTTTTGGGAGGTGGACTTCCCTATTTCTTCTCCACGCTCCTCTTTGCCGTTGCCAAACGTTATCTCCCCTCCCAGTATGTTGGAGCTCCCCAAAGCAAAGGGAGTGGAGTGTGAGAAAACCAAGGGATTTGTCTGACTCAGCTTCATTTGGTCTTTCAATCAATTGAGAAACAAATATGATATCCCCCTCCACTCCCTATTGACTGGGCCTGTGCATGTAGGTCAGGCATCTAGAGCTGGATTTTCCAATGGTTGGGAAAGAGCTTAATCCTTAAGAGGAGATTTGTAGGGAGGTGTGGAATAACAGGGATAGGTTCTTGATGACCTTACAGTGAGAGCCAGGAGAGGTGATTCACTCAGCTCTGCTAGTAGCCTTCTGCAGACGCCTTTTAAAGGAGGCCAGAGCTCCTAGAGAAGAGCAGTGCAAGCCAGCTATGGATGCTTTTATCCTGTTTACATCAAATTCAGCTGATTTCTTGACAAAGCAAATACTGTGGCTTTCATTCTGTGTTGTGGGGAATGATAGGCTTAATCTATTTTGACAATCAAGTTTAGTTCTGCACAGTGTTGTTGCTTTGCTAATGGGGATAGCTGGGTCTGCCAGTGGTGTTAGGGGTGCAGGGTAGGAGCTTGCCTCCGCTGCTCTGTAGCTTTGAGCACTCCCAAAGGGCTCCAGTCCTGACTGCTTTCAAGAGCAGATTCCCTGTGATAGCAGACAAGTCTGGGGACAGGACTGCCAGCTGCTATCTTGCTATATCTAGTATGCCGAAAGTGGCACAATTTCTAGGGGCAAAGGGAAAAGAGAGGACAAACAGAGAAAATGTTGGGATCTCACTGTTTTCCACTCCCACACAGCTGCCTTAAGCACATGGCTGCTGTGCATTGTGTGGCACTGTTCAGCTTGAGCCCGTGGTGTCCAATGGTTTCAAGGCTGCCACTGCGCTGTTTGTAAGCACCAGATTATACCACAAAGCCAAGAGGCTGGTGGCAAGCTAAACTTGGGCTGCTTTCCTTCCCATGCCCAAGAGTGCATCATGCTTTTGGTTATAGGTCCAAGATTTCACTTCTCTTAGCTGTGATGTTTCCTTGCCCTCTGGCCTTTGACTAGATGGTTCTGCCCAGACCACTCAGCAGCTGAGTAGTGGCTCATGCACCTCCAGACCTCCCAGTAACCCCTGAGTGCTCAGGAAGCACAGTACCCACCATGCAGAGCCCACTTCCCTCATTCCGCACTGCTGGGGCATAGGTGTGCACAGATAGGACCCCTCTTCCCATGGCCTGCAACCTATGTCACCATGTCCAGGCCCCATGCCAGCACATCCCATCAGTCCCGTGTACACTGCCACTCCCAGTTTGCTGCTTCTGGTACTGTCCAAATGCAGCGTAGTCCCAGATGCCCCTTCCAGACAGCTTCAGAAAGTTGAATGGAAGTTTATAATCTGAGCCTAACTCAGAGTACTGTAGGCATTTCCTTTCCCCACCCTCTCCAAAGGAGTGTATCAGCATCCGCACATGGCTTTATGGGAGAAGACACTGTACTCTCATATCCTAGTCCCTCTTTGGCTACCCTGAGTTGTGCACAGAAATGCTGTAGTAAGTGAGGCAGAGGAAGCTGGCGGAGATGGGAAATAAAAGCTCTTTGATAGTGTGAGACCCTCGTTCAATATAGCTTGTTCCTAATCAAACTCAAAAGTCCAATTTGTTGAATGGATGTAACACCCTTGTCTTTAGTCTTTCCCAGCCTAGAAGCTCTTCACTCAGTTTAAAACAGCCCATATCAGTGAATCGTAGTCTAGCTGGATGCCACAGTAAATTGTCAGGTGAATTTTAAGTAGCCTTAAAGCACTCACTGAATCAGCTTTAAACTAATTTTAATTAGACCAGTGTATCTTTGTGAGTGGTTGATGCATTCAGGTCTCCCATGGTTCTGTGCTTCAGCCCTGACCTTGCTTTATTCATGCTTGTTTGTCCCTTTCTGAAGACTCCTTTAGATAGAGCATTCTATGTAGTGCAGCATGGCTTATGGTAAGGTCGTAGAGGAAACAGTTCAGTCCTATCTTTCATGCTCACAGTGTTGTTCATAATCACTGTCAAGATAACAATCTGCCAGTGTTTTTCCAAAGGAATGAAGCTATAATTTTCCTCTGCATGACTTTAGCTGTGAAGAGGAGTTTGTTTTGCCACTTATTACAATAGGCGATTGCAGAGTTGAGCAAGATGATGAAAACTTTGAGGTTAAGTAAGGTCAGGAAGAGAAAGCCCATATGGCCTTAAGTGTGCTTAACAGGTGAATTTTATGTACCTTTTTTGTTCTCTGGAAGGCACAAAGAATTCAACTTTGCTTTTCCCATGGCTTCAAACTTCAAATTATTTCCATAATTATTGTTTTACATTTTCTTCTATTCTGTGCCTCAGCATGTGCATTATTTTTAGCTGCTGGTTGCTTTCTCTTGTAAGCATACAATAGCATGAAAAAATCTTCAACTGTAGGACAGGACTCAGAGATGCAGTAAAAGTAACATCTGCAATGCTAAGCTCTGTTCATGGTGGTACTGTCCTCTGACAGCTCAGTTCCCTGGGGTGCATGTGTAAGAAGTCCTTGAGACTCCAGAGTATCTCTTGGGAGAAAGGAAAACTAGTCTTTAGGCTTTTCTTCCTGTGCAGGATTCATGACATGGCCTTTTAAAATTTCTTCCAGAATATTATAAAGGGAGAACATTGTTTTTTCAGGAAATGAGATATTTCATGCTGACCTTCACCTCCCGGCGAGGACTGGGCTGATCATGTTAATTGCTCAGACTCTGCAGGGAGCAAATTTCATCTGTGTGCCATGAACAAGCAAATTCATGCTCTTTAAATCTCCTCCTTATTATATTCATTGGCATTCAAAATAGTGAGGACATAAATCTGTTTTGAAAATGCAGAGATTAAAATTCTGAACACAGCATTTTTCCTCTGTGGGTTTAGACCTACTCTCGTTCATAACCTAGCAGTTCCAATGAAGCCAGTAGGTTGTGCTCTACAGGAGGAAATGCACAGAGATTCAGGATTTGCACAGAATTCAGTCCTCTGTAGTTTTTGCTCTAGAGTCCACAATGATCTCTCTCCATGTCAAATGCAGGAGCAGTGCACATCACCCTTCAAATACCCACTCTCCTAAAACAAGTGTCATTCTTCCTCTTGGATGACAGTGGGTACCAGTTGTTCTAAGCTTTCCTTTTCTGCTGCAATTTCTGTAGGTTTTCCTTTGTGAAAACTTCATAATTTCTAAGCTCATCATTTCTCTGTAACTCACTGTCTGTCTTTAAAAATAGTTTCACTTACTCATTGCTCAATCAATGCTATTCTTATATTCTTCTATTTTTGGAGCTGGAATTTTAGACCTCTAAGATGGCTGTGAGTAGTAGCGGTCATTGCTAAGAACCAGTGAGCTCCAAGATCCTCAGAAATGGAGAGTGATTGGGATGACTCCTCTTCTGTTTGCTCTGCCTGCCATGCAATGAGCAGGCTCACTTTTGCCACAAAAGCAAGCATATGTCAGGTGGTAAAGGCTGAGCAGCAGCACTGGAGCCATACCAAATCATCTGAACATGCTGGCCTGGATTTTTCAAGGTGTAGGTATGCTTCTCCCTAGTCTTGGAACGGGAAATACGGCAGAGATAGCAATTGAATGTAAGCAGGATGGTAGGAAGCCTCAGACTGTCTATGCAAAGGGCACCCAGCTTGTCTGTGTCTGCCGTGGGAGTCATGCGTGCAGGTTGAAGACTTGAATGCAAAAGTTCTTTTGCATGTGTGTCTAATGTCTGCTTAGTGTGCAGGATGGGCATGAATGAAGTGCATGCACTTGTGTGTACATCTGCTGGTGCTCCTAGGCCCAGAGATCATGTCATTAGAAGTTTAAAATGGTTAATAATGTTTTCTATTTTATTTTGGTATAAATAAGGAAGTGCAGTGTGTAGCCATCTTTACAGTCAGCCATTTTCAGTTCCCCTTTTTTTTCTGATCCACCCTTGGACACGAGAACTCCTGCAAGCATAGGCAGCTCAGAAGCAATCCATGGTCACTTCAGAAGTCATATGAGTCATATAGTTGACCAGATTTTACTGGAAGACACTGTTCTGATTTCAGTAACAGAAGTATGCAAATAATGGCAATAATGCAGATTTGAAATGTCCGCTTTTTAATTTGTTTAATAACAGGATCCATTTCTTGCTATTACTTTCACACAATACTTTCAAGTAATTCTTTGCAGTTCCTTAATTTTCACATTGCGCTGCACGTTTGTTGATATAGCTCTGATGTGATTACATTTGAAATCATCATGTTAGATAATGGTAGGATTACATCAATTATAGTAAAGAACATCATTACTCTAGATGCAGTGATGAAGGGTAGAGTAGGAAATAGTGCTGAAAGATAATAGTGCTGAAAGTGCGGCAAGAATACTGCTCAGTTACAGAACAGTTGAAAATAATGGTTAGGAAAGATGTGTTCAGTGATTGAAACCCCCTCACTGATCATGTGATTTTAGAGCTGAAGTAATAGACCTCTGTATGTGGAATGCTTTTACACAGACAAGGTTGTGCCCCATCTATTAGTGTGATCCATATAACAGGTGTTTATTCTACACGGCTGATACTGAAAAGCAACCTGCCTTTAGCATACAGGCCAATAACCCTTCATTTAAAGCCAAAGATCCTGGGCAGACAAAAGGGAAGTGAGGTAATGAAAAATGACCAATGCTTGACTTGAATTTTGGTGCATTCAGCTTCATTAGCATAATACTTCCTTTGAGGGAAAGTATGTAACATCTCTGCAATGTGTTGGACTTCCCAGTGGCATCCAGTTGCCCAAGATGAGATCTAGTGCTTACCTCCTAGTAGCATTACTGTGTTGTTAATAGTATGACTCCTTCAGTTCATTTACTAGAGGGCCAGATTTTTTAAGCTGAAAATCAGAGATTCAAATCCAGTGAATAAACCATCTGGTCTTTCCTCAGGAGACCGCATGAATAATCAATGATGTTAATCATGTGAACAGATGCTGAAGGATTAGATTTTTTTTTTTTCTCCAATAGTTTTAAGATTCCTTATTAGCATGGCAAAGTGGTTTTATAATGCCTCTATCAGCTCTCAGAATGATATGAATTGTTCTTCCCATGCTTGGTGAGCATACCTGCCTGAGGGGGTTGTCTCAGTATTGTGCCTATTGAGCATCCCATTGACTTTTGCTTGTTGAAGTATGAGCATAGTAATTGTGATGTTTCTCAGCTTCTGGTATTTCTGAGCTAACTTCAGCAGAGTTGAGCTAAATCAAATCCTGGCCATCTTTCTCTCTGTATGTGTTGCAATAATCTCTTCCTCCTCCCTTTGCCTGTCATGTCTCCTCACAGTTTGTGACCACTGGCCACAGCTGCTCTAGAGCCTGTTTATGGCAGTTTCGCAGCTCACTGACAAGCTGGGTGCATCAGCAGACTGAGAAAATACAGTAAAACTCCAAAGAGAGAAACCACATCTATTTGATGAGCTTCTGACTTTAATGTATTAAAGATCAAATATAGTTAAGAAAACCTAAGCTGTCAGCAGAACAGTCCATGCAGAAGATACCCTTGTCACCAAAGTGATTTGACAGTTTCTCGTCATGTTTGGTAAGAAAAACATATCTATCAGCTTCTGACTGAACTGGCGATAATCAACAAATAACACAAGGGCTGAACGTGGCCATGTGTCTTCCACAAGGATGGAAAGTACCGTTTTTCTTAATTTTTTTTTTTAACATTTTACATGCATTTTCTTCATCATCTGGGTCCAGAATTCCCTATGAGAATGGTGCATCTGAAAAAGGCACTTGTTAACTTCTACAGGGTCTTAATATTCTCAAAGGAGTAGCCACTGATAAGCAGGACATACACAAACGAAGTATGGATCAGTGTTTAGAGCTGCACGGGTTATGTTTCCATTGATTATGCAGCCCATTCAAATCTATAGAAGATCCACATTCATTAGCAATTGCAGTGTCAAGTCAAATAACCACAGTAGCCTGAACCTCAGATGCCAGAAGTCAAACCACAGTCAGACTTGAGAACAGAAAGTACAATACATGGAGAGGGATTTTGAAATGCTGTTTTAGTGAACTTTTCATAGCAATGAAAATGATGTAACCATTTAAGGAGTTTGAGGTACAGTATGTCAGTTGCTGAAATGCTTAAAAATAAACCACAGCACACTTGTTTTCACAGCCTGGGAAATCAAAGTGCAGAAAAGTGAAATGACTTGGCCAGGGAAGCACAGTAGCCTCTAGCAGGTCAGAAACATCAGTCAGGCCTGCTGCTTTCTGTGCAGCATTATGTCTTGTATAATAAATGCATCTGTTGTAATTTTTCTGCTTTTTCTCAGCTGGGAAGGCTGTAAGAACTAGCTGTTTCACTCTCTAGGTGACAGTTTTCCTTACTTCTCACTAGGAGAGATGAGTTACCAGAAGTGCCCTACAGAGAGAACAGTACTTGTTGCTGGGAAGTTACACATTCAAGTGTCCAAGCCCAAAACCACAATGTACTATTTGCTTTAGACAGTCATGCGATAACGTGTTTCTTTCTATTGTAAGTTGTTAAAAATAAAACAAGGATTCAGAAAATAAATGTTAGAACAGAAGGAGCGCTCTGACTTTCCACATAGCTAAAACAGCAGGGTAGCAGCCCTTGGAGCTGAACAAAAGTATAATTCAGGGAGTGATGTCTTTTTACTCAGTTTTAAGGAATCACCACAAAATTTCCCTACCTTTTTAAAATTAATTTTTAAGCCAGCCCTGTTCTGAGTGTCGTGTTGGATTCTGACATGTGGCTAGGAAGCAGCTATGCAAAAGTATATCTGCTTGGCTCATGTCTTGAGAACTTTCGGTCAGGTTGGAAAGCTGAGCTTACAGTGGGCACTGTGTCACTGGGCTTGATCTGCAAGTTCTTCAGTGCAGGGGTACTGAACTCATAATTTAAGCGAAGTAGGGTGGTTAAGGTCAACAGATGATAAGCTGTGTCTTCATCTGTATTACAGCACACTTTAGCTGACAGCTACCATCTTGGACAATTATGCATTAAAAGCACTGATATCTTCAGCTAAAATTTGGTGATCCGAGCAGCTTCTGTGAAAGACTTCTGCCATCAGTGTCCTGGAAATAGGGAAGGAGAGATGGGCAGTGGAAAGGGACCTAAAAGGTGTATTTTTCCCAGGATTAAAACAGCTCCTCTTTGAGTATTGCAAAATAAAAAATGTCTAGTGCTGGTTCCCAACGAGAACGTAACACAGTGAATAGTTGTCAGTAATTTGAAACAGGAATGATTGTCACTGATTAGCTCCTGGCCCCAGTACAGGGCCTGTATTCTCAGGACAAGAGCTGTGTGCTGTAAGTACTGTTTGTTTTGCATATTGAGAGTGCACGTCAGAAACGGACAGGTTACCTCCTACTCACGGGGTTTATATGAATATGTTTTCAAGGCAAGTGACTGAAAATCATCTAGCTCCAAAGCAGGCTCTTAAAGGACTTCACACTGTTCAAGCAGATGGAAACCGCCACTGCTGCCACTTGTGCTCTGTGACACGGAGCATGTCGATCTGCTCAGAGACAGGAATTCCTGTCTCTCACCATGATAACTTTAATGTGACCAAGAGGGTGGCTGCTGCAGCCCAGCAGGTGCAGAAGATTCCACGATGTGTTATCTCTAGCCATGGACTGTCCTGTTTCCAGGAACGCTCTTCTGATGGAGGAGATAAGAGCCTGCCAGTAACTTCTATTCTGTGGAGACAGCAAAAGTGTCTTCATCAAAACGGCTTTGTAATTGCATTAGTTTCTAAGAAGCACAGGAGGACTATAGATACAACTGCATGTCATATCCTGTTTTTTTACATATTCTTGTTAGGTAATTGTATAATTTTTGCTATGCACCTGATAAATCAAATGTACTAAGCAATGATACACAAATCAGTCCTGCAAATATGAGTGAGCAGACCCACTGAATCCAGTGAGATCCTAGCAGCTGTGAAGATTGGCACTTTTTCTCAGGGCTAAAAGGATCATCTGCCAATGTTTCAATTTGTGCATGATTTGAAACAGGGTGGATGGAAGGTACCTTACAGTGTGTAGCAATTAGCGTGCATTAAGATTTCACCCATAATCCAACCCACATCAACACAAATGTACAGAAAGGTCCATTTATACACAATTCTTTAAAATAATTGGAAAAGAATAAGTTTCTCAAAATTTGTCCTGAATTTCAAGCCCCTATCTTTTGTGGTTAGCTCTAGCTCTCTGGCGTCTTTCCAGACTGTAGCTGGCATGAACACTTTGGGGTTTTGCAAACAGACAAGTGTGGAAACTAAGGGATAAGGGCTTCATCCAAGGTCCATTTTTTTCAGTCGGTCTGGAACATTTCCATTAGGCCAAAGTAATTAAGGCCATTGTACCACCCTGCAATGTCCAGGCAACGCTGTGATGGTGCGGCATGTAACTAAGTGCATTCAGCTCTCCACAACAGCACCTTTTGCCCTGTGTTAGCCCACTGGCAAACGCTTCCACTGTTTCTGTCATTATCTCTAGCATTCTTATGGGGACTATGATGCAGGCAGTCATAAAACAGAAAAAGCAAAGAAAAATGATTTGCAAATGAATTTGGATCCATGCAAGTGAACCAAAGGTCATTTGTTCCTAGGTCACTTTACTGAGCTCCTCCTAAGCAGGCTGTGCTTGGTGTTTCTGGGATTCTGTGGTGAGTGAGGCATGGTATGTGAGTGTTGCACATTTAGGGTTGCCTCAACTCTGTTGTCAGTTATCACTGCTTCACCTCCTCTTAATCTCTCAGGTTTAACTTCTGGTATTCCCTCTGGAGCACATTTTCCAGAGACAGAGTCTGTCTATCGCTTTGGCCTTTGGTTGGAGTGGAATTGGCTGTCCCCATTTATGCTCAACTGTATCACTGTAAGTTGGATGATGCACTGCTTCTGCTGCTCTTGAAAGCAGAGATTCATCTTGATTTTGGAATATCGCACTGTCGCGGTCCAGGCGCAAGTGGATCGGTTTACCACACGCACTCTTGGGCCAGCTCTTCCAGAGGATTCTTGCTGTCATGTGGAGTAATGGGAAGGGTTGGAGAAATAGCCAGGAGTCTGAAATACACAGCCATGAGACTTGCCAAAATGCCAGACTACTCTGTAGGGGCAGGCCAGTCCAGGCTTTCAATGTCTAACACATCCCAGTGCTCAGACATTCATCCCATCCCAAAGCTCCTGGAGAAGACCCTACTGTTGCTACAGCCTGACAATCAGCTGATTCTGTGGAGGAGAGCTACAACCCCCAGATCTTGTTCAGGCCACATACAAAAGATTTGTGTGTTCCAAAAGGAGTACAGACCAGCCTTTGGAACCCTTGGTGGACAGCTTCCCAGCCTCCTGGCCCCATGGCATCACCCTCAACTCATCATTTCTGCTGGGCCAGGGGCTTTCATGAGTTAGGCTGAAACGCGAATCCTTGTTTTCCTCTTGCACTGAATAAGAAAGAGACTGACAATATCTAATTATCAATACCCCTCCCTTGAGAGACATGCAACAGCATTGCTCCTCAGGGCATATTCCCCACTGCTGTATTTAGAACAGTTTGAAAAGACCAAATTTTTAAAATAATAATCTTTCCCAAAACTCCCCACCCATCAGCACTCCTCTGCCAAATTTTGGTTTGAAGAAAATGAAAAAGGACAAGTCTATACACTATGATGAACGGGAGTTCAAAATGGAACCTAAGCATCATAATTCTTGCAAACGTGTGCTGATAATGGAAAGCAGTGATGATGATGGCATCGTGCCTAGAGGGACCTTTTGTTGTAGATGCTTGTAGTGTTGCTTCTTTTTGTGGTTTGTATTAAAGGTGAAATCAGCTGTTTTCTTCAGTGTTTAAGACTACTTTTCTCCCTCTCAGCTCATCAATGGAAATTGTAAACAAAGCTGCACATCAGTAAGTCTGCAATATTGTTAAGTGCAAATCACTTGCACAGTGTGTTTAGCTATTCTTCTGTTCAGGAAACTCCCACTTCCTGCAGATATTATTAGGGTTATTTGTAAACATTTGCCACAAAAGACCAAGTGAACAGTTATCAAACATTTGCTGCTGCTATTAAGTATATGTAAAGGAAGGGTCACCTAAATAGATGGTGTCATCTCTGTTCCAGGATTTCATAGACAGTATTTGTCATGTGTAAGCGTGCTAGGTCTAGTATGAGTGATAATGTCAAATAATTTCATTGGCTTACAAATGCTTGCTTTAGAAAATCAAAGGAGGCTGAAATACCATGATTGGATGTTTCTTTAAAAATTACATGAACAGACATAATTTCTGCAAGTTGTCTCAAATGCCATGTGGGGGACTTGAAACTGGGTGGAATAAGAATGGCTTTGAATTTATAAATACAGGATGGGAATGCTGGGTTGCACAGTACTTGCACCAGTCAAATTTATTGATGTGAATCTTGCAGTTTGGAATCAGTTGTCTTTGTGCAAACTCTGGTGTGGTATTGCGGTACTTACCCAGCTCAGGTCCAGGCAGTCATTTGTAGCAGTTGTAGAATAAGTTTGTGCCGCTATGATTTGACATCAAGTAACAGGTATTTTGCCTAATGTCATGGCTAAACCATTATTGTAGATGGATTCTGACGTCACTGATGCCTCTGCAGCACCAGTGAAATCTATATAATTAAAGGCAAAATCTAAAGATTAGGCTGTAACAATTACCTTTTACCCATGCACATGAAATACTGAATCAGGCTAATCTATAATTAGTTAAAACTAAAACAAAGTGCGTTTCTATTATTAATAATATTGCATAAAAGTCTCAGTGCCATAGCTGAAAATTCAAAGCCAAATAACAGTTCAGAGACAGTTGCTGCTATAAAACTTCTGACCTTAGTTACTGAATGTACATACAAACAAACTAACCAGACAGAGATAGTCCCTTAGGAGCAATCATGATTTGCAAAATTTTGGGGGCATTTAGCCAACGGGTAAAGTCGATGGAATAAAAAGTTTGCCTGTGTATGCCAGCTCATTAATCAGTGCCCTTTTTCACTAGCTGAAAGATGGGTTTGTAGATTTGCTTCAAGACATCCATTTTTGCATCCTTTCCAGTAAATATTGCTGACTCGAAGGCTCCAGGAGTCAGGAAGTCTTTTGCTGAAACATCATGGACAGCACTGTGTATCTTGCAGTGACAGCTCTGTGGAAGGCTGTAAGTCCAGCCTTGTCAGGTGTATTCTTTAGATACAGCTTTCCTCATGGATATCTATTTTTTCATGTTGGTTTAAAATATTGCTATCCTATATTGTCAAATTTGAGACCCCTTGGATAACTGGCTCCAAATAGATTTCCTCTGTAAAATTAAGAGGTCTTTGATGGTAATCATTGCTTGTTCAATGGGTTTCAAGTATGCCAAGTTAGTTCTCAATACTCTTGTGTTGATTCTTCTGCTTATTGTTTGTCTTTGGCCTTGGCACATCTTACTCAGAGTCCTGAGGATTATCTTGATGAGGGTTTGTATTCGTCTCCATCACTGAAGTTGTCTTGCAGTCAGCTGCAATCATGCTCCAGAGACCAGCAGTAGTGGTTGTTATTGAACCTTACATGTTTTTTTCATCTTCAGCATAAATTTTGCTTTGAGAGCATGCTCATCCCCAGAGCCCCATAAAGTCCCCTTTGAAATGTGTATTAGAGACTTACTGTCCTCCTTTTATATATTGCAATATGTACTGGTGGTACAAACTGGGTACAGTTCAGGGTTTTAGAAAGTGACAACTCCTCCTTAGTGTCTGTGAGGACATATAGGACATGTTAAGCTTGTTTTCCAGTGTTTTGGTCCAAGCTAGCATCGCTTACCAACTCTGAAAACAGGACTTTGTATCTCTTAGGCTGAGCCCCCTAAGATAGGAGAGAATCATATGAGCCTCAGTTATCTGCCATGGAGCACCTACGTGATGCAGCTGAAATCAAAGCTGTAGGGCCCCTGACATCCCTTTTCAGGACATCTGTCAGAGTATGTGTTTGAATAGCTGTATAACATGCTGATCTTATCCCATTTCATCACACACCTACTCAAAGAATATTGCAGTTGGCTTACATGATAGCTAGACAAAACACTGCCATTTAAAACTCATTCACATTGTTATAGCATGAAGAGAATGGTCCCTTTATTGATGTTTTGTTTTAGCCGCTGTGTCACTGTGAGGTGCAGGCAGTAAAATAGACAATTGGATGTTAGGAAACCAGCTCAGCAAAAACTTATATAAAAGTTTACAGGTCTTCCCATGTTCAGGTGCATGGAAGATGGTGTGAGGATGCACAGTGTGAGGCTGCCTCTGGTTCTAGACCCTGATTTCTGGGAGTGGAAGAGAAGAAACAGAGTGAGAAATGGAGTGCTGTGGATACCCACTGTGAGCCACAGAAAGGTGCTGGGCAATAGCTGCGATCATGAAGGATGTGACAGCAGCAGAGAGGTAACACAACAGAAGAAAACATACTACATCTTTTTTTTTTTTTTCTTAGTTTTTCTTTTTTGAGGGCAAGGGCACTATTTCTCTGTGTTTTCGGGCATTTCCTGTTTCCTTTGCCCAATTCCTAAGACTACTCGTGGGAGAATAAAGAGCTTGGAAAGCTTGGGAAAGTAGTCCCACTCCTTGCAGCTGGTTACTGAGTGCCGTAGGCAAAGCTGGAGAAACACAGGCTTTGTTCTGGAGCAAGAGCAAAGGGACATCTTCTGCCCTTTACCCAATAGTGTTTATTTCCTGAGTATTAATCTGAATTAAACCTTTTCACAAGCTATTTTTTAAGCAAATCACCTCACCAAGCTTGGATATGGGAGCCCTGTGAGCTAGGTTTTGAAACAGCACGTTGCTATAAAAAAAGGTTAAAGTGTCACGTGTAAAAATAACCCTTTGCCTTCAGAAAAGGGTCACACAAAGCACCCTACATTTTGTCCACCTAATAAGATACATATGGAACTTACATCATTAAGCCTTTAATTGTATGTGTGTCTTCACTAACTATGCTGTGACTTGTTCGGGCTGTATAAATTCTTCAGAGCCCTGTCCTTGTATATTTGTGTGAAATGTCTTGCACACCTACAGAGCTGTATATAAAAAATAAATCCTAATCCTCATCAATAATCAAAGAGAGCAGCTGCAGGCTGTACTTTGGCTGACCCTGGCCCAAGTGAGCTAAAGAGAAGAAAATAAAACCCCTGTATATAACATGGTGAAGTAGTAGACAAGTGTCTCAGCTCCTGTCTGAAATCATCTGCATACCTGCAGAACACTGCAAAAATATGGAGGGTTTTTCTTCCCATCAGTAACAGGGTGTTTCACCAAGTGCCTCCCTCATTCTGCAGATCTGTGTGGACCACAAAGCCTCTGAAGGGCTGCAGCAAAGTACATGCATGGGAGGTCCAAGGCCAGGAGGACAGGCAGCGGGACTGTCTCTGGCCTAGGAGGTGAAAAGGTAGGATGACTCAAGGAGTGCACCTGCAGCCTGACACAGCTCGAGGACTGTAAATTCTTTCATATGGGCATCACTTTATTGAAGCCAAACTTTGCATATGGCCATTTCCACAGGCTTCTCTGTGTGATGCTGGGGTTACCAGGGCAACGCAAGGGCTCTACTTTGTCTTCACTGCCTGCCAATCTTTGGCTGTTCTCAGTCCTCAGAGGAACAATGGATATGCACAATTTCACATGTTCCACCACAGCTGAATTTTCTATACAAATCCCCACTTTACAGCTCTCCTGTGCTCTCAAAGATGAGAAATTATGTTCTTGCCAGTTTAACCCATGTAAACTTCATCAAAATCTGAGTTTGGGAGAGAATTAATAAATCCCAGTGCATATTTCCTGGGAAGGAATTCTAGTTGGTTTTCAAGGTGATGATGCAATCTCACTGATGGAGTGAGAATAGCTTTTCCTTCAATCCACACCTTGGGTTGCACATTAGTTACATAGAACAAGTGTAGTATTCTCCAGAACGCCAACAGAAGGACAGTAATTTCCTTTCTCCCCTTTTCCCACCATTCTTAAATCTTCCCTGTTCTCCCTTTCAGCTTTTAAAAACATGTACTGCTTTATTTTAAAACTGAGGTCCATCAGACCTCTTCTGCTGGCTACGTGCCTGCCTGCCTTCCGCCTGCTGCACTAAAAATAATGCTGTGATCGTGCCAGCAACAGTTGATGGGGGATCAGCTTATAGGACTGGCTGAATCGGTGGTGTGGGGAGCACCAGATAGAGTTATTATGTTGCTACCTGAGAAGTGACGCAAATTTCTAGCTCTTTTATTTTAAAAACTTTGCTTTGTCTCTAAACAAGTGTGTAGTTAAAATCTGTCCTGCAGAATAGCCTTTCTACCAAGGAGCAGTTACACTTGTAGAGAGTTTCAAAGTTTACCAAGTTTTCTTTCCCCCCTTTGATGTCTCTTTGCCAGTGCCTTTGTTTTCCCTTTTCCCTAGATAGGATGTGATGTAACATTGATGTCTTAAAGTTGCATCCAAAATGCCACAGATCTTTCAGGATCCATGGACAATCCATTTTCAGACAAACAGGTTATTTTTTTTAAATAGAAATATTTATTCTTCCAGAGCTGCTTCTCAAAGACTTAAGGCAGTGGTTATATGAGAAAGTAGGAAACTTTTGGTCACTTTGGTTAGGGAAGCAGTACACCAGTAATGTTTTGCACTGTTCTGGATTTTTTCATGGTCTGAACTTGCTTGTTGAACTGCTGTAATTCACTATTAAAGCCAGAAAACTATTTCATAAGTGCATAAGCACTACGTGACACCTCTTCCTATGTGCTGTGGGTTGTTATTAGTGCCTTTGTTGGATAGCTTTTGTTCTCTTTACCATTTCTTAGTCTGATCTGTGGACTAGCTCTCACTTTGGGATAAATCTAAACCGCAGTTTTAGAATAAATTCTTACTTGTGTGTCTTATTTCTTTATTGTGAAGAATTTAGTATTTCATACTTTATTGAAATCTATATCAAATAATATGCGATTTAACTACTTTGAGATCAATATTCACCCACTGCTCTGTCCCTGCTGCCTGTTCCTGTCTTCAGTTGCTGTTCACTAACTAAAACATCATTAGGTCTTAGTTGCTTTTTCACTTTTCCTATGTAATGTCCTGGGGATGCAGGTGGTCAGCATAAAGCTGAGTCTAGCAGAAGACTTCTTTGGCCGCAAGGCAATCTTCAAATCTTCACTGTCATTTTTTTTTAGAGTGGCGAATGCCCTATGTCAATCTACAGTTTAGCTTTTAGAGAGGCAAGAAAACAGACTCTTGTTATGTGGAGCTCACTTTATCCAAGAAACACTGGAATTTTGTGAAAATAAGTGGAAATTAAATAATTCACAGTTGAAACTGATTTGGAAATGAAACATAACTTATTGCTAATTTTGTATAAAATGCTGGCTGCAGCATCTTTTGAAGCAGAATCTTCTGGGGCAAACCTAAATAAGCTAATAGGTCTAATAAGAATGGGCCTTAGCTAAGGCACAAATTCCACTTTAAAATCTAAACTTTCACTGGTTTAACTAACCTGGTACAAGGTAGTGTGTATATTAATATGAAATAAAATTTCAAGACAGGGTGCCTACTACTGCTATATGCAAGCCATCACTGTTAGTTTAGATTGTGTGAGAACAGATTTTTAAAAATATGACTAATTTTTACTTTCAATCCTCATGTATATTACTTTTTCTCTTGATACCCATCCAAGCTAATAACCTTAATAGAAAAAACAAAAGGGCTTTGAATGAAGCAGCATAGCTGGACAGCCAGTACGCCTTGGAGAAGCCACTGGGTTGCACCCCATAACTCGTTAGAGAAGAAATTAATTGAAATGGAAAATCCATTCCAAAATGCTGAGAAGGACTGGGCTATTTAGTCTGAGTTATAGGGACAGCTTCATATGGTGGGTAAGTGCTACCAATATGAACACTCACAGCATATAGTTCTACTTGGAGGAAATTTGTGTTGTTGTTTGTGCCCTTCCTGTCATTGCATTGTATGATTAGGCTAGTGAATAAGTGTAATTTATTGACATTACAGCCTATGAAAACCATAACTGAATGCTTAGTGATTTGCTGGAAGCAGGTTTCAAAGCAAGTGAAATTAAAATTAGTGTGACAGTGGGATTTTGAATCTTACATTGTGTCTCTTTCTTGGGATAGGTCCCTGGGAATGTATCAAAAGCCAAAAATGCAAAATCCATCAGTGACAGATCAGCACTAAATAATCGTATTAATTTGCCCTCTAAAAGCTGAAATCTGCAAATCTAATTTCCTGTAGAGGCTTTCACTATTGTTTACAGCTGTACTGTAAAGCAGATATGGATGTACAACAGGAGAGTCATCTGCCCCTAAATGCAGCTGATTAGCTCAGGAGTGTAATAAAACTGTCAGCCATACTCTGCCATTGAACACTGAGTTATCTATACTTGTGAAAGGATCTTGTCAGTGATTTCCAGTAAAAACTCCTGGAGGCTTAGTAAGTGTAAAAATGCTGAAAGAGAATTTTCACCCTCATTAAGAGTCAGAAGTGGGTTGTGTGTTAGTGGGCTACAGTCACACTACACATGCCTGAACTGCACAGAGCTACCGCTCTGCTGTGCTTACTGCTTGCCTTGCTTTGCCATCCCATCCCATCCTACCTGTCTATAGTGCATGATCCACCCTTGGCACCACATCTCACTGCTGTTTCAGCCAGGAGAGTGTCTTGGGAACTATAATTATCCTTATTTTAGCCATCAGAGAGGGCAGCTGTAGTGAGTTGCCCAGTATTGCTGTGTTACCTGGCACAGACATGCCGCCATTTCTTATGAAGCTCTCAGCTGAAAGGACACTCCAGAGGAAAGGGGGAAGCCAAGCTTGCTGTGCTGGCTCTGGCAGCATGTCTTCTGGAGCATGAGCAACACCCCACACTCAAGACCGACAGCTTTGCTCCTGAGCTCACAGCAGGCTCTCCTGGGCTCCCTCAGTTACCTAGGAAGTGGGTGATGGATGCACCCAGAGGGACAACTCCCTTCAGGCAGAGGAAGAAAGTGACTCAAGCCTCCCACATCTCAGACAAGTCTGTAACCATGGAGTTAGTGAAGGGGAAAACAGCTGCTGCCCCTGGCAGCTTTGGGAGAAAGGGCTGGCATTGCTACAGTACCATCCTGCAGGCAGGGATGTGGGTAGTGGGCACTGTGCCTTTGCAGTCTGGAGGAAGACATACAACATGAGTCAAAAAAGCATGCATGCATGAGTCAAAGGTATGTCTTTCTTGTTGGTGTTTACTATATGCTAATTTAGATGGTTGGTTTCCCTACACACTTGTCCTTCTTTGGTGTCTGTCTCTAGATGCATTGTACAGGGAGCTGTACTCAGGGTCGCAGGTTCTGCGGGATGGTTGAGCTCTTAAAAGTCAGCATTACAATGGTCTTTTGTGGATCTAATCCTTGGGAGTGTGAGTCTTGTTTGCAAAAGTTATTTAAATGATCAAGTACCTAAGAGTGTTTCAAACCACCAGAAGAAATACTTCTTGTCCTGAGCCCGTGTGAGTACCTGCAGAAAATTTTCATCAGGAGAGATAAAAGTACTCCCTAGGCTGTAGAACGTAGTCCTGGCAAGGCAGACAACAGGTACTCAAGAGACCAGAGAGGAAAATCTGAATTTATTTTATTTATTTGTATTTATTTGCTTTGTCTACATCTGAATGCCTCTCAAAAACTTAAAGGCATTATTTAAAAAGATATCAGTGGTACATGTACCAGTATTGTAAGAGTTGTTGCTATTTTCACACATTTCTCAATTAACCCTCAAAACTCCTGCCATACTACTCATTCAACCTCTGAAAATAAGATTTTAAACTTGACCAAAGAGCTTGGAAGCATATGCCTTCAAAAGAGGCTGAGCCCCGGAAGCGTCAGCTGTGATTCATTAGTGTCATAGAGACATACAATCGAGCTGATGAGGACAGGGAAAGTTTCCATAACAGCAACAGTACTAAAATGAGACTGGAAGAGTTGTCATCGTTGTTTGAAACAGACACAACCCCTAAGCAGATCACTATTATTTTCTAGGCTTGTTGCAGTGCTCAGGGCATTGTGTGACTCACAAAGCCCCTCAGCCACCTCTTTCCCTTCAATTTCTACATCATTGTGGAATTTAAATAGCTTGTTCTTCTCAGACAATGGATTTGTCTTTCTTCCACCAATACTGTATTTATTATAAATTACGTTTCTGCTTAAACAGAAGGGTCTTGATTCAAACAGGGCAGCAGTCAAGTTTTCTTTACCAGATGAAGCAGAACTCCTTTTAAAGAATTAAACTGGGTAGATTTCAGATACTTGCAGAACAGCCAGACTTGTGTTCAGAGAAAATTCACTATTTTCAGGAACAAATGAGTTTAAATTTAATTGCTGCTCATCTATCATCTATCTATCTATCTATCTATCTTACAAAGGATTTTCTAAACACAGCAGGATGTCCACAGCTTTTGGCTGTGGGCACGGGCTTTAGCTGCAGGAACAAGGCACAAAGTTTAGTGGCAGGCTCATAAAGACCACACTTCTCAATCTGAAAGTGTTAATATTACTTGAGGTATGCTGGTGAGTCTGCTGAGAGCTACTTAAAGTTTTTTTAAAGTGCTAATTTCATGTATTCCCTTGATGTTTTTTCCAGCAAGGAGACAGCTAGGAATCTTTTGTTGAGATGGCCATTGTGTTGAACTGAGTTAAAGTCAAGATAGTGTTTCAATATCTCTGTTCTTACATGTGTTGGCTAATGGACAAGGATGGAGAAATTGCAGTATGTGCTTTACAGCCAGCAGTCTGTGGTTTACACCCCATAAGTTGTAGATCGCCCACATTTCTGTTGAGGCAAGCCTCAGCAAATTCAGGCTTGCAGGATTTCTTTGTATGGTTTGCAGTTCCAACCTGCTGAGTCCTGTTTGGGTGTTCAGGCTCATGTGAACTAGGAAATGTCCACCTGATGTCAAAAGGAAACAAAAATAATTCATTTGGAATCAGATCCAAAGTTTACTGAAGCCAGTGCTAGAGCCTCCTGACTTCAAACAGCCTTTTGGTCAGATGTGTCTTCTGTAATGTAACCAATGATATTCACCTCCTCTGTGTGCCTATCTGAATGCTTTTACCTCACCTAAGGTGAGTGGGAAAGATATTCCCAAGGAAATCTCCTGAGTTGTGAAGGACTGCAGTAGAGTTTCCCTTTTCTCTTAGTTTCATGGTGACCAGTATCCTAGAGGAACAAGCCAGAAACAGCCTGTTAAAACACAGGCTGAGAACATTGAATGCAGTGCTAGCTGGAAGAGCGAGTTGAGAGCAAGACCCCAAAGTCTCCAGGACTGGTAGTAAAATGCTACCTAGACACAGGGCAAACATAACAGGAACTGACACTTTCACTGGTAAGTGGAGAGTGAAGATGCTGGCTTGAGCTGTTCGTCATGAACTGGGGCAATTGATGTGTGTGACAATATGGAGGAGTGTTTGTAGAGGGGCTTAATGCTGCTCCAGGGTAGCAGGAGTAAAGGTTTAGGTACTTATGGCTAATCCCTGATTTCTTGCAGCTTTTAATTGTAAGTGTGTTTGTTGGCAACTGCTCTGAATTCACTCCTGGTAGGTTAGTTTGGGAGATGTGACTGTCTGTCCCACCTCCCCTTCCAACAGCACAGCTCTGCACCAGCATGCTGCAGGCCTGTGGTTAGGTGCTGCAATCTGATCCTGTATGAAATACTCTGCTCTTTAGGTTTGTGGTACAGTAACTTGAGCAATCCCAGATATGTACGCCTTGTCATATGGCGCTACAAAGTAGGAACACACTTTCCTACAGTTATTAATTTTCTCCTGCAACACACAAAAAAGCAAGATCTGCCACTAGAGTTCAGCATTTTCAGGCGGTCTGATGCTGAGAGGCAATTCTTGAGGAGCAAATGCATTACACAAGGAAAAGCTTTTTACCTCCAGCAATATTTAAAAAACATTTTTCATGTAGTTAACGTGTTGCCAGGATACATAGGAACACCTATAATAGATATCAACTGGAGGAGTCTCCTTTAGAAATAAGATTTTTCTCTACCTCCTCCTTTAGTTTGTCTCTAAACAAAATTACTCATTTTGTACATGCATGTCTGCTTTTGTGAGATTGATCATACTGCACTGGAGAAGAGATCTGAGTGAAACGGTCTATATTGATTTGCACCTCGCTATTTAAAATTACAGATGAATTCAACCAAATATGATTAGAAGAGAGGGGCGAATATTTCTGTATAATCTTTGTCAGTTGAATATGAAGCGTTAATGTTTGTTGGCTTGCTTCTCTCTGATCTACAAAGAAGGTTAGGAAATATCTTTGGTCTCATCTTTCCTGTTATGATAAATAACTGATCTGTGGTCAGAGCCGTAAAGTTCATAACCTACCTAGAAAAAACTTAGGAACAAACCACTGCTGCTGCAACATTATGTAAAGTGGAAAACCTATTTTCCTGGGGAGGGGTGCTGCTTAAAGATGATTTCACAAAAGAGGAAGCCCTTGCTGTTTATCCTGCTTGATCCAAATGTGCAACATTTCCTGTGGCCAGATCTGCAGTAAAATCAAAGGGGGTAGCCATTTTCTGTGGTCTATTGCTTCCTATAACATACCCATATGGGAGAGGAAGAAAGTTACCATTTGTTATAAAATTACCTCTAACCTTCCTTATCCGATTAATCAATTAAAAGCAATGATGCATTGGTCATAACCCCAAAATGTCCAACTGATAATCTGTTTTTCACATCTGTCTGGCAGAACCACTGTCTATTTTAAGGTGACAGAAAGCAGCTTTGCATATTCTGCAAGATGGAATTTACCCTTAAGACTTTGCAAATACAGAGGGTAAACAGCTGATAAAACCTCTGCTTGCAGGTCATCAAGTGTTCGATTGTGCAAAATAGCTAAATCTTGGTTTTTAGAAAACCAACATGACTATTCAAGTTAAGCTAGAAATGAAGACCTGTGTTAATAATCAACACGTATAACCAAATCTTGCAGTCCTGACACAGGCATAATCACTATCGAACTTGAGAACTTTGCATGTTCAGGTACTGTATTATCTTAATTTCTTTGTATTTCCGTTATCCTGGAACGTGCTTAGAGACTCTATTGTAGGCAGCTTTATAAAAACAGAGTACAGGCAGAAAGACAGACAGCCAGGCTTCAGGTCTTTCGTCAAATGCAGACAAACACAAATGCCAGCAAGGCAGAAGTCTTGTTATCCAAGGCCAAAGGTTAGTGCCTTGACTAACACTGAGAAAATTCACAAGCCTAAGAGTACACACATTCCTCATCCAGACTACTGGAGGGACTTCATTTAGCTGTATACAAATATTTGGCAGTTACATACAGAAAGTCTATGGCAGATGAAGAAGGCTATACGGTCTTTCAGGAGTGCATGTAGTGCTACCACACACATACAAAATTGTATTACAAAAAATTATTTATGTTACAAGGTCAAACACAGACCAGACAGCAAATACCATAATTGGGATTACCTGCGCATCTTTGTTTCAAGTCCCCAGTGTATCTGAATAAAATTACTGTCTTTAATTGCACCCTGTGCATTTGATGTGTGGTGGCTTCTACCTGGGCTAAGCAGTACTGGGCAAGTCTGTAAAATGCAGAGTGCTCCTTCAATGGACTTAATGGAATACCTTTACAAATTTTACCAAGGAAACAAGCCACGTCCAGTGCAGTATACAGCTGGCTTTCTTCTTTGTTTGGGACTGAAGTTGCAGTCTGGTAAGGAGGAGTTTCTTGAAAAAGTCTACCTGTGTGCGCAGTAACCCACAGCCATGCGCAGGGAATGCAGTCTTCCCATTTTCGTAAGCACTGAGGTAACTACACCTCCTGAATCCTGCAGTCTGGTGACTGGCACCCCCTAAATTCTGAAATGATTGATGAAATCAGTTGCCAGCCAGAGTCCTGGGTGAGTGATGCAGGAGATAGAGGCAGGATTCCTGGATTCTACTTGTGCCTGACTCAGTGTGTGATCTCTAACAGCAAATGTAAGTCAAATCAGGGCATGCTCTGATCGGTCACAGAAGGCTGTTATGGGATTAATGAATGTCAAAGCTAGTTTAGTTAATACTGCAAAATACAGGCACAAGTAACTCTCAGGTGTTGCGTCCCATTTTATTAGGGACAGGCTGACAGAATTAATGAGGATGCTGCAGTGCAAGACAATGTTATTTTTAGTCTGCTGAGAATATATGTTCCTTCTCAGTACAGGGCTTGTGATAGTGATGTCTGCCCTTCCTTTAAGTAGCCGCGACCATCCATAGTTACCTGAATTCATCCATTGAACTCACATACCACTTCAGCTGCATCCTGCAGAGTTCCCCTCTCTTTGCATGGGGTCTACATCCCTGCTCCACATCTCACACAGCAAAGGATAGACCCAAATAATCTAAGAACAGATATATATATATATACATGCACCAGCTACTTTGCACTAAGTCCAATTCTTTTGGGACAGGTCAGATTTACTTTTCATGCTCTGAATGGTTTACAGGACTCACACCACTTTTCTGTCGTTTCCCTGAGGCATCAGACTGACTGCCGCTGTGCAGAACAATGGGGTAATCAATGCAAGCACAGTGGGGCTGTCTAATTCGCCTGGAAGAGTGTCTACAACATGCAGTCAGTCTGATTCTTTGGGAGAGGAGCAAACTTGCAGAGCAGCCCAGCACAGAGAGCTGCCTCAGAGCTCTGTCAATGGTTCTGCAGCAGCCAGGGGAAGGTAGTGGGGCTGAAAAATAGAAGAAAATGCTCTTTATTGGATATTACCTGCTCAGCAGTACTGCAAAGAGTCTAAAAGACAGAATTTAGTAATGACGTGAGTGTGCAGAGCATCCCACAGTTGATTTGCATGCGTCATTGGCTACTAAAATCCAGGTGCCAACTTCCTCTCCAGAAATCAGTATTCTAATTCTGAAAATATCAAAATGCTGAAAGCAAGTGTCCCAAATCTGAGACAACCTAACTGTGGATAGGTTTTGCAAATTATCAAGGAAAGAAGCATTTGGGTTTCATGTAGATATTGAACCTTTTAGTTTAAAATATTTCATGTGTAACTTTTTTCCCCCTTGATAAAATGTTTTCCAATTAAAATGAACTATTTAATTTAAAAATGTTAGCATGGAAGTTTTGAAATAGTAATACATTGAAATATTTCAGGTGTCACGAAAAATGATGTAAAGTGTTCCTATAATCAAAACTAGTCTGTGTGAATCACAGTAAATTTGAGTTGTTTCTGTATGCTGTTTCCCTGTCTTTCTCACTCACTGAAGTTCATCAAGATGATTTTGTGTTACCTATTTTACAGTAGTTAACTCATCAGTTGGAAGTTAGTCAGAGATTAGGAAACATTATGAAGTTATCAAAAAAACTGGCATGTTAGAATGAAATCAGTTAATCTTTAGCCTCACAGGATAGAAAGAGGAAATGTAATTGCAACACTGAATTGTGTTTTACAGTCATTATCACTTAGAAAGCGCTTCAGATAATTCTATAATTAGCATGGGACATGTAACAGAGGGAAAAATACCTGACACAAGAGGAACTTAGTGAATGTTTTCATTCACAAGTGGGATTTAGCTGCCGCATCCATGCAATCTGCTGAAACAAAGCTCCTTTGAGTAACAATTCATAGTTTACAGTATCTTAGGGCAGCAAGCACCTGGACCTTGACTGAGTGGCATGGCTCAAACAGCTGCCTGTGCTCATTGCTAGATAGCCACGCAGTCGGTCAGGAGCAAACTGTAGTCACCAAATGGTAAGCAAGAGTTATTCCAGTCAGGCAACTGACTGCATTCATCTGGTTCTCAAAATACCTTTCAGCACAATTACTGCTTCAGTCAGATCACTGAATTAAAACCAACTCAGTTTATCACACATGTTGATGTTTATATAGTACCTGTCATCACTCACTTAAATGGATAAGAATATGGATAGAGATTAATTCCTGCTCTGTATTTTGTCTTGAAATATAAACAGTGTTTTTAACTACTAATTCCTGAAGTGTGACGCTTTGTAAAACATCTACCTAAATCCTAACAATAGTTACTGGTGCTTAGTTCAGGATTTACTTGTTCCAGCATTATTTATACAATGCAGAGTGTTTCAGTGATTTCATCTCTGCTGAGGAAAGTCAATTAAATTTTCAAGTGTTCAAAATCCAGGTTCTAGTGCTGAATTGTGTAAATAAAAGATGACAAAAGAAAAGAAGGGTTCATGATTCTTTTAGCAAGGTAGGAGAACCATGTCAGATTTCTTCTGTCATTTAAGAACAGTTCTTCAGAAATTGTCTACCTACAGTTTTTGAGTGGAGAACTGCTGTTCAGTTAAACTGGTGCAGGAGAATTTCTGTCTTAGTAGAAAATGTATTTTTAATTCGGAAAAAAAAAAGATAAAATCTATAAATGGAAAGGGTTTTGTCTAAAGGATGATAAAAATAATTTTCAATGTTACTACTAATAATATGAACTTGGGCTGAAGAACATGCTAATGAATATGGGTTAAAGACTGAGCAGCTCTGGGAAGAATCCAGTTCAGTAGCACCACGAAGAGCGGTGGACGATACATGGAGTTGTATCATACCAATGTAGGGGCCCATATTTCCAGAGTTAGATACCTTAAAGACTTCTGATCCCTAGGCTGTTCAGACTCCAGATCGTCACCACATCATACAGAAGTCACAGATCTGGGATTCAGAGCTGCAGTTGTAACAAGGCAGCCAGAGAGCTAGAACCATCCTTCTGAGCAGTGTCTGGAAATGCCTCTGTTTTCTGTCTCCTGTGGGATATATTGTTGAGAGAACTCTTCAAATCTAGTTTCCAGCATCTGCAAGCAACTGTATCTTCTAATCTACTCACATCTGACATGCACTTTTTCTTCCCCCTTTTCTTACTAGAGTCCTATTCTGGCTCTCATCCTCTCATGACCAGAAGCTTTCATTCAGTTTCTAGCTCGAGTATATTCATGTTTTTCTTTAGTATATTTTAGTTTCAACAGCTCTTGTAGTATCTTCCCCCACACACACACCCTGAGTACCTACAGGGAGCAGAGTAGCTCTAATTTAGCTAAGGGAAAAAAAAAAGAGCCAAATAAAGCTCAGAAAAGATAATATAATTGAAAATCAGGCCATTTTCTTCTCCTCACAACCAGTCATTTTGTAAATTGCCATCAGCAATACTAGCTGCACCATCTCCTGCTCTCCAGTCTACTAGTAGTGGGGATCCAGGCTGGCTGAGGTGATATTTCTTGCTTGTGAAACATTCCAGCAAAAGGCGGGGGCGCTCTCACGTAGTCTTCTCTTTAGTGAGTTATATCAGTAAATTCCAACCAGAAAATGCCAACTGCATACCATTATGACCGCAATCGCTCCAGCTAGAATGCTTCACGTGCTGCCAGAGCTATCAGTGGAAAGGCAATGCTTGCCGCTGCTGCTTCAACCATCCTTCCAGAGCTATTCCCCAGCATACTCTCTCATTCGAGCACTGATGAGGCGTGTTTCAAACATAACAGAAACCAGATGTTGGGTATTCATTGTATAATTACACAGCTGAAAAGAGGTTATGAAGGGACCAGATAGCACTAGCAGTAACTGCGGGAAAGTACTCTGTGAAATCTCTGCAGACTAGTTTGGACGTACTTGTTCAGTGCTGCGGATTTAGACATTTGGGAGAGGTTAACCATCATTTTGACTCACCTGTAAATCTCTTGAGTGATCTGTAGGGTATGCTCCTACGGGATGTGACTTGCCTGTCCAGGTTAGCTGCAGAGGTCCCACACCTATTTACTCAGCTGACCACAGCTGGCACAGCACCTGTGAGGCACACAAGCATCTGTAGTGTGCCAAGCACACGTTGCATGGCACGTAAAGGTACGAGCTTTGGGCGTGACTAGTTCTGCAGAACAAACCCCTCCAAGTATTCTGGTCACATC